>JXSR01S002742.1:48791-60033 GCA_000969725.1 Ophiothrix spiculata | reverse complement strand
TTTGAAAGCATTGTTTATATTCACTATAGTACGAGTAGATGTTGAAAGTTGTGTTGGAGGACGTATATGATATATTAATCATTGAGTTTCACAGGTGATCAAAACTTATATTGAATCGTTCCCATATGTACAGAAATGCATTATTCAAAGTGTTATTCAAAATGATAGCCGATCCTACTGCATTGAAGTAGATATGTTCCAACAAAAACTGTAATTTCAAAACAGCTTTAGCAAAAAGTAAAGAATTTGAGGTCTTTTAGCAAATAGAAAAAAACCACGTTGAATGTTAAAACAATTCTAAATAAGTCTAGAATTCACACCCTCTGTAGTTACACCTACAGTTCTGATATGAGAAGATGACCAATCGAAAATCTTTCGAAACAGCAATTGGGTTATCAAGGTTCAGACCAAAAAATATAATGGAATTCCAGCACAATATATAATGTAAACAAAGTCATGTAATAAAATGCCTCAATTCCATGTGGTCAATAGTATAAAAATATAAAGTTCATTTCCCTTAATTGGGAGGTAAGATTATCTGTATTAGCCATGTTGTATTTTATTGCACAACTTTGTACAACCTAGGAGCCTTAGGGCAATAATCTAGTGGTCATTAACCCATGCACCAAGACCTATGGTGAGCGTTCGTTCACTGTCGCTGCCCCAATGCTATGGAATGCCCTCCCATCCCATGTCCGTGGCTTGCCAACCATTAATCAATTCAAGGGTCAGCTTAAAACATTCCTCTTCAAATCTGCCTACACTGTGTAATTTTGTTCTTCTCCATTTTTTCTTTTTTCCTTTTGTTTTCATAGCGCTTTGAGATGTTTTTATATTATTTGCGCTCACAAATATGGTTTTATTATTATTATTATTATTATTATTATTATTTTTATTATATTATTACTATTGGCTAAACAACAAGTCGTTAAATGTCCTATTTGTTGTTGTTACGAGTAGATTAATAAGTAGAATGCTTTATTTCATTTCAATTCAAGAGAAGCGGCGAATATAATGGGCTTTGCATATTTATGGAATTCAAATTTAAAATAATTGCAATTTAGGCTTATCTGAGGAGAAAACTATCTTTATCATATATAAGTAAACAATTTAAGAATTAATTAGAAAAATACAGAATGCCTTTATGGCTTAGTTAGTAAAGAACACACTTTGAAACAAATTTCAGACTGGATCTTTCTTCCTTTCTTTTCTCACTTTTATCGACATTTGTTTATTTTACAATTCAAATTGGCTAATGACGCAGGCTACAAAATTCAGTATTATTTTGTCATTAAAGTATTATATTACATGAAGATTTATGTGGGCAATAATGAATTTCATAAAATAATCAAACAAACTTTATGTTGTTTCATATGTCATGTATATATTTCAACAGTTCTGTGCACCTGATTAACTCAAAAACATAAACAAACCAACAAAATGTTGAACACAACCTTAGAGACTTGCATGTACAAAATGTATATACCTACCTTTATTTATGTGTGTATACGAGTATATACAAATGATTAGGCCGCAATGCTGCTGTTAGCATAGTAATAATAGCCAACAATGTTACCCAGAAAAGCTTTAGCAAACAGTAACATTAATGGATCAATACATTAAACGTGACATTGTGTTATGAGTACACCTATGTGTTCATTTGGCTCATGTAGGCATGGTTAGTATTTTTAAGAATGGTGGATGGTAAACACGATTGTTCTAAATAATCATGTCATCTAAACCAACCAACAAACAAAATGTGTGGTGCTCTGGCAAAATGAGCGGAACGTCGCGATTTTCAAAATTGAGTTTATGATATATTTTAATTCTCTATAATCTCAGCTTTCGAATGATATATAATATGTCATACTTTCTTTCTACAATCTTCATTTAGAGATCGAAATACAAGGCAGTCCATTTAAAATCTGGTAGTAAAATATCATCGCAAATCAATTTTAAAGTTACTGATTACAATAGTGTATAATAGCAAAACGCGATCAATTACCCGTAAATAATTGCACTTCCCGGCATAATTGACCTTCAAAACGCGAGATATAGTTTTTCACTTATGTATTAATGTGTTTCATGTCAAAAAACGAAATTTGATCTTTTCACCATATTTTTACTTTAGCAGCCATTTATTCAAAATCTTCAATCGCGACTTTCCGCTCATTTTGCCAGAGCACCACTCAAATGTTTAACATAACCTTAGAGACTTGCATGTACGAATCTTTATATATCTACCTTTGCTTTATACAAATGATTAGGCTGCCATAATAATAATATATGTGCTCATTTTGTTTATGTAGGTATGGTAAGTGTAAGAATTGTGGGTGATTAACACGATTGCTCCGAAAAATCACGCCATTTAAACCTCTCTGATGTTGCCGAGGTACGTCTGTGTAGGGATTTCCATCACACTGATCTTTATACACCACTGTCTGATGGGCTCATTTATTAGTTTCTGACAAAAATGCACTGTTACAATCAATGCAGGCCCTTGAAACTGTTTAAAGTAGTTCTAGAATTGGGTGTTGAACTGTCATAACCTAGTTGCATAATTTACAATTTTAATTTTACAATTATCTCAAAAAATGCTAATTTTATATCAAAATATATCATGTTTAGCTCATATTCTGAGATTTCATTATTGGTGACGCTATTCTTTTTTTGAAATTAACTATATGCATATTGAGTAGTACTTAGTGTGTGAATTGTTTTTGGTCTCCTTTACCTTATCCATGTGGCAAATGTCAAAAACTAAGGTTAATAGATTCTTAAAACCTGGAAACTTGATTTATAGAAATAGCGCCACCAATAATGTGCATTTGGCAATAAATGGCTATATAATATTAGTGATCAAACAGCGGTGTATAAGGGTAGTATATGACATTAAACAGCAACTTTAAGACCGCAGGACTTTTTGACATTTTTGTTTCAAGTTTTCATCTTTCAATTTCAATTCTCAAAAAGTAAAATCATTAATAAATTATAAGCATTAGTTCGAATTGAATAGAAGAATGTTACCTGTTATTTATTACTTATTATGTTTGTTTAAATTCACTTCAATATGTGTCAAACAAGCGGTGTATTTTTGAGAAACATGACTAACAACTGTCACTTAACATCCCTATTGTTCTTGGACTGAGGTAAATATTAACACATCGACCATGATATCTGTAGGTACACTTTCACTTCGCGGGATTTTAATTTTAAGGCTAAACTCGGAATAAAATCAAGCGTTGTTTTTATCGCGTCCAGTCTTTGTTAATCTTTTAAAACACAAAAATAAACAAAGTGAATATATTGGCGTATTAACCAATCACGTCGATTGTATTTGATTACGTGCCTGTGATTTCGATACAACACTAATGGACGTTTGAACTTAATAATAAGCAACATGTTCCGCGTGCGAGTGGAAATTCTCTCGTATTTTTAGTGTAATCAAAGTGCAAAATAATTACATCCCGACCTATACAATACAAAATGAATTAATTTTTAACAACTTTTGACTGGTGGTATCATTGACTCACTGTCAAGGAAGAGTAAAAATTGCATTTGAAGTCAGCTAAGTAAGCTTAAAATGTCTATTGATTATCAACTGTTATTTTAATCTGGAAGAGATTAGGTACAAATACCCGGCCAATCCTTTCACATTTTAAATTCAAATCTCAAAAATAATTCTTCTTTTAAAAATTTTGTTGGATTAAACCATCTGTATGAAATATTTATTTTAAATCCAGATGGATTCACTTTCACTAAATACGGTCTTTAAAAAGACTAAAAATAAGTTTTCAAGATTAAAATTGTAATTGAATTTAGAGTGTAGTTATTTTTTGATGTTGTAAGTCCATAAACAAAACAAAAAATACCTTTTCGATCAAGCTTCAAGATGCCAAGCTTTAATTGTTTCTAAATGCACTCAGCCGTTAGTGTGTGCTATTTTAGCGTTCTAAAATCCCATTATGGTAACCTAGATAAATATCCTTAAGATAACGAATTTAATATGGATTTTCCCATACTCTTGTAATTATTGTGAACCTCGATCCTTAGCACATCTTTTTTCCATTTTATATTTTTTTCTGTTTTCTGTTTTAACACTGTGATAAGTTTCAATTTTAATATCTTAATATACCTTTTAGCATAGTTCAAAAAAGTGCATCAGTGCTAGTGCAACAAAGAACAAATAGATTAAAGGAGACATATTCATACAATAGATTTGCGATTTCAATATCATCGGCGAATTAAACGTTATCGGTATAAAGGAAATAAAAAAATATCAATTTTATTATATCAAACACACAAAAGGTTTCTCCTTTAAAATAGTAACCATTAAAAGAAAAACACTGCAAATATTCGTTCGCCATCATACAATACTCCATGCATATATGGATACATACAATAAATTGGCTGCCATACTACTGTCAACGTAGTAATGGAGCCAATAATGTTACCCAGAAGAGCTTCAGCAGTCAACAATGTTGATAGATCAGTACATTAAAAGTGACATGGTATACCTGAGTATACTTATGTGCTCATTTGGCTCCGTGTGGGTATGTGCTTTTGTCATGTTTATAGCTAGGGCGTTCTCCTACTAGAAAACTAAAGTAAAACATATGTTGAGTGTCAGATGACGATTTTGATTTTGAATCTTTTATGTGTGTGGTGTAAGTATATACTACTTGTGTTTCATTCCCGGGTTTCAATACATGGCAATGTGTTCAGGTTTGTTTGTTTGTTTATGTTTGTTGATTATTTATTTATCTAATTTTGTTTAAAGGAAATGGCTAGAGAAATAAAAAAATATTACTCTTTACTCTTTATTCAAATATATCGACATCAAGGAAAAATATCACCGGTTCCGTGATTTTTGTCCAAAACAAACAAACAAACATTAAAGAAATAAAAAATCTGCAGAAATATTATCATTATCATTTTTTTAAAAATGATATTTCTGATGGAGCAGCTCTGATGTCAAAAAGAGTGCATTCGCCTTTTTACTCTCAGGTTTTAAAGTACATGTAGTAATGTTGAATATCACTTTAACATAGACAACTAATATAGATGATTAATCTGTATTGTAACAACGTTTTTTTTATTAACTTGAGTTTTAACGGGTCAATTTTAAACTTAGCCTTTTAATCATATATAACATTTATTAATCTTTTTATGCTTCAAATTTATAAAAAAATCATGCAATATATTCAAACGGTGAGTACTTCATCTTTTACCAAAATTGGTAATATACCAATTCGTTCATTTCAATTTTAATAAAGTAAAATACTTTATTATGTATTACAATACCCAATCTTACTTGACAAGAATTAATAATTTCTCAGAATGTAGAGAATGACTATACTCTGTTTGTAGTCCATTAATGCAACCTGTCTAAAGTGTATTTAATCAAACTGCGCCCCTTGTATTATTTCTAAAAGCACTCAGCAATCAGCATATGCTATTTTAACATTCCCAAATCCCATTAGCAGTTACCAACATAAATGTTCTTAACAACCCACTAACAACATTGATTTTGCAAGCCCAAAGAAAGCGCTATTTATGGTTATTTTACGTACAATGTTGGCATTACATGAAATTCATAACAATTGTATTTTTGTTTATGTGTAAATGCCTTCATAAAACATTTAACAACAAGCAAATTAACATTTTATAACGGGCGTGTTTCTGCTGTTTCAAGAAAACAACTATATAGGATATTAGTTTAACGAGATGCAATGTATCGATTCCATTCGAATATTATCTTATAGATGAGGAGACATGTGATGTCATGCCCGACATTGTGCGCGGTAATATCCTTGCCTGGTGTACAATTAATTTGAGTCCCTTGGACTCTAAGTCTGCCTTCCATGGACCATAACGGAATAAAGCTAATGGTGAGTGAGAGTTGTAAGCCTATACTTTACTGTACAACCCGGACAATACGAACGGGGCCTAACATTTCTACTACACCGGCACTATGCCAAATCCAGGCAAATGAATCATGCAGTGATAATTGGTGTCCCCTCATGAATATCTGTGGACCATATCCTTACCCGTGTTTATAAACATTAGTGTAACCTCATCTTTTACTAGACATTAACATTTAAAACATCTGATTCACATATCACATACATATTTTACATATTAATAGAAATATATACCTCGTTTTTCCCACTGTCACTGAGAACAACTGTGTTAAAGCATAATTCGCAATTTTGTATTCAATAAAACTTGGTGGAATAATTATTTAAGTTATATCACGAAACACCCCCTCCATCACGTTTGTTTACGTGTTTGGTAATTACATGCATTGAACTTGAACTTGAATGTTTGGAGTAATTAAGTTTTATCAAATACAGATTCCTCCCCACCTTCCATTATTTGTACCGACCATACAAAAGATTTAATAAGGTGACAGTGTTAATTTTTTAAAGGTTTTCTCACGGTCATCCCCACATTTGATCCAACTGTGTAAATTTTGAAAATGAATTTCATTTGTTACTTTTTGAGAATTTTCATTAATAAATGCTAGTTGAACACTAGCATTCAAAATAAGTTTTTGAACACGCGTTATGTGTTCAAAAACTGTCACATTTCTTCCATGCTTCCGATGTGTTCATAAATAGCAGTTTTGAACACCAGTGTTGAGAGCTTATAACACGTAACACTAGTGTTCCAAGGCAATGATGCCAGTGTTCTAAAAATGAACACTAGTGTTTTTAACACGTGTTATGTGTTCAAAAGTAGTAATATTTTTGAACACGTGTCATGTGTTCTGGTCGATTTGCATTGTATAACTTTAACTTATTGCATGTTCAATCTATTCGACAACAGTAATTAATGCGCATAATAATCTAGTCTAGCCCTCCGTAAGACAAGATGAATATATACCGACAGCCTGCCTTTCGGCCAATGTATTCATAACATACAACAGGCTATATTTAATTTGAAAGACCTTGAAATTTAGAGAGGAATGTATAGTGTATCTCAAAGACAAATGTAATCATAAAAACCAAGATACAACCTTTGTGTACATATGTTTTAATTATTCAATCATTCTATTACTGTGGAACTACATATTTATTTTGTATTTTGAATTATTTCTTCTGTCTTTTACTGCTTATTCATTTGTTCATTTGTTCGCTCGTGTTTTCCCCGTTCATTTGTTCGTTTGGTGGATAAGAAAGCGTATGAATAAGGAATTATAAATAGTACTCATATTATTAGTAGACAAAATAACACAGCAATCAATCTAAAACACAACAGAGTGATAACGAATTCGTTACTGCTGTATCGCATTAAACATCATGTGATAACTTAAGATATCACTATATTTACAGTTATTGATTAACATTGTTTCTACCATCACAAATATACCATCACAAATATACCATCTCTTTAAAAATATGCAAATATTGAATGCATTGCAAATCGAAAGAAATTAGCGTGGTTAATGCAATTCACTGAGAGTTTTAAGGGAATACTGAAGTCGTATTTTGTGAAAATATGCATTTTTTGATGAAATTAGTGTGTTACTTTAATATTATACTTTGGAATTTATGCTTTAATTTGTTTTTTATTTGACTTTAATAGGACATTCGGTTCAAAAGTTATGGTTGATCAAAGTGAAGCATATCGACGCAAAACGAAGCAAAATGAATGTTCTCCTATACTTATACATGTATTTAGTTTCTTATGTATTTTATTGTTTTAAGAGGATATTTTAAACAATATTGGCCGTTCAATTGATTTCAGCTTGATTTCTGCACCATATAATGTACTGACGTAGTATTCCGTTCGATATAATTTTCTTATGAACAGTGTATTTATGTTTGTAAGTGTTCAAATTGACTAATTTGCATATTTAGTGTTCTAAACTTTAAACGCAGTTCTCTCGCAGAAGCGTTTTCACTTCTGCTAATACAATGCGCGCAGCTTTTCTCAAGAACGCAATGTCCAATTAAGCTCAAATTTGGTAAGTAGGTCATTGGCATGCATGTCTTGATATTTACAGAAGGAATTTTGAATTAAATAATTGTACTTATGGAAACGACTTTTTAGTTATTTGACGAAACATATCTCGCATACGCAACGTTTTATTAAAAGATGGCTCTGTAAAAGTTTAGATATGCATGTTTATGACCCATATACCAAATTTGGGAACAAAAGGGGAAAACATTGTTGAGAAAAGCTGCGTGCAAAGTCACCCTTTAAAAAACAACATGGCCCCCATTGCTATAGCAACCGGACATAAATCCGCATTTTTTCCCAAGAAATTTGGTAGAATTATCATGGTACACAATTCCACCAAATATCAAGGGCATAGGCGCATTATTAAAGAAAATAACCTTTACAACGTAAGTATTCCCTTAATGCCGTAGATTTATGTACTGAGAATCAGGACGACTATTCTTACACTTACGGTGTCTGGGTGTAATTGAATTTTACAAGCCAATGCACAGCCCCCATTCATTATGCCGCTCGGTGTTACGGACTCGATTGTAAATGGGGGAATATTGTACGTGATAAACTAGGTTAGTCAATTATTGGAAAATGCAAAGTCAAAAATCTTCAGTTTTAACACTTTATAGTATTGCTTTAATATTAAACTATAATAAAATAAATTATTCACACGACACTTGTGTTATTGGTGTGTTTTTTATAGTCAATGTGTTGTTTTAAATTTTAATTATCTGAATTCTATTCTGAGATTTCTTTAAAGTCATGTTAGTTTTCGTTTTTCACCTTTTTTCATGGTCATTAACCTCCTGCTCATCTTCAACCTGTCTTCATTTGTTGTTGATAAACCTTGTTCGATTATCTTTGACTCTAACAGCATGAGAGATCATTCACAGTCAATTTCTCAAGCTTCCATTTCGCATAGACCCTTTCATTCCCTCTGATTACAGGCTTAACCACAGGATTCTCTTTGTACAGGAGAAAAATGATACAAGCTGACAAAATCAACGATACCTCTGGTTTGCCTCGGGGATTTTCTTGACATTTTCAGCGATTTGGAGCAAAACTAAAGGCATTAGAGTGACATCATGTTTATTGAGACACCATGTATGGTACCCAACAACTTAACTTTTGGTGCATGGTTAAATTTCAATTTCATAGGAGTGGTACCCCCTGATAACAAACGTTACAAAATACAAGGGTAAAGGATTTGAACAAAACTAATGTATACGATCAATCATATATACATCAATTTTACCTGAATACTTTTATTGAAAAAAGATAAAATATAACCAGACACAAATGCACATATTTACCACAATACATGTCACTTCACGGAGTAGCAGTGTTACCGTCATCACATTATTATTTCAGTTGGTTGTTAATTCAATTGTGCTAATGATGACAGGCTGTTTTCATTAAGCGAGATTCTTTATTTTTATAACATATTTTGGTAAATTTGTTCTGAATTGTTATATTGAGGGCTTTATATTCATGAAATTACAATTTTTATTAATTGTCTTTCAGGCTAACGAGGAAAAACTGCTCATTCTTATGTTACAAATTCAAAATGATTGAACAAAAAATACATGTTATGTTTAGGTTCCATGGAAAGAGCAATGATACACCGTTGAAAAATCAGTTAGGGTGGCTTCAAAACCCAACCGGCGGTTGTCTGCCGGTTCTGGGCGGTTGGCTATTGTTTATTCCGGTTGAACTGCCCAGAACCGCCCAGAACCGGCAGGCAACCGCCGATTGAGTTTTGAAGCCGGGGCGGCTTAGTGTCTTTCATCCGTTCTTTTTTCTCAGTTTGCAAATATTTGCAGAAGGAATTCACGCATTAATTAGGTAACAAAATAGCATAAAAAAATGTGCAATGTCCATGTAATAATGGCGTTCGTCTGCCTAAATCAACTTTGGGTAATTAAGTGACAGAAAAGCATAAAGATAAGTTGTTACATTTTTTTTCGGGGGGGTGGCATATGAATAATCTGGAATAGATTATTGCATTTATAACCCAGATAATCAAAGATTTGACAATATAAAATGAACTTATTTCTTAACCGATTATTTCCCTTTTTTCTGTGTCAACGCTGACAGTTCTTATTCTGTTTTTAAATTATCGCATGTTCAATATATTCGACAACAGTAATTAATGCGCATAATATTCTAGTCTAGCTCTCCGAAGAACAAGATGAAAATGTACCGACAGTCTACTTTTCGGTCAATGTATATTAATGGTGTATGCTATTACATAGGCAACATTTAGTTTGGATGACCTTCAAATATAGACATAAATGCATATAAAAGATGTTTTAAAACACGTTTCAAAATGGTCCCCTAATAAGACGCAAGATTATACACATATGTACCAATTACTCTGACAATATAAACATTGTAACAGAAGTCTAGCCAATAAAAAGCATCTGGAAATCATGTGACAATTCGTAAATATTGACAGTGAAAGATTTACTTTCAAATGAATTTTAGTTCGTTTTTACTTAGACTTTTTTGGGGGGAATTATTTAAACGCTTTACACAAACATATGCAGATGATAAATTAATTGCAGATCAAAAGAAAAGATAATATATCTCATATCAAATGAGCGTATAGGGAGAATCCGGACAACCAGTTTAACACTTATGGTGTCTGTGAGTAATTGCGTTTTACAAGCTAATGCACAGACCCATTCATTATGTCTCTTGGTGTTACGGACTTGATCTGTAACTAGGGGACTTTTGTAGGTGATAATCTAGGTTACTCAATTGGTAATAGCTTTAATTGCATTGTGCGCGGTAATAGTGTTTTACATGCTGCTATCTGTCATACCAGATGCTTTTGTGAGGGTTGGGGTTTTATGGATAATGCGGGGGCTCAGGTAGCCTTTAGCCAGTTATATATTTGATTTGAAAAATCCTTGAGATGTTTTAGTGACATTTATTATATATGGCGAATTCCAGCGTGACAGGCGTGACCTTTGCATGAACCTTTTTTTCTCAGAATAGCTGGTAAATTTTATCTAAAGGCGATACCACGGAAATATTCCTATATATTATAGTAAACATTCGATATTGGATGCAAAAAGTGAAAAAATTATTCTAGCTCAATCACTGTCTTCACAATGGGGGCACAAAGTGTCCGTGACAGGCGTGACCCAAACTGACACTGCCTTTTCAAAAATATGGTTTAATGCTGAATTCTATCTCTTTCCCACGGGAGATTTGATTCCTGTTTATGTTGCAGTATATCTCCTTTGGGGAACCAATCAGGAAACATTTCACTTTT
>JXSR01S002741.1:41911-52273 GCA_000969725.1 Ophiothrix spiculata | reverse complement strand
CAGTATGAGACGAAAATTGTGCAACGAAACAACTCAGATAGTTAAAGTAACATACCCTGGTAGAAATCGAGTACAATTCTAGTACAAGATCGGAATGTGCACATTTAGAACATCACTCGAGTACATTTTAAGTACAATTCTAGTAAAAATTGTTTGTTTAAAAATACAAACAATTTATACTAGAATTGTACTTAAAGTGTATTCGAAAGATGTTCCAAATGTGCACATATTCCAAACTTATACTGGAATTTTAATCGCTTTTCTCCAGGGTAGGCCTATCTGCTATATTCAAATATATAATTATTAATAATTAATTAGGGATCATTAAAAGAATTCAATATTTATCATTTAATTCGTATTATACTTGACAAGACGTTGTTCTATTATTTGTATTCACGTTCGCGCGAATTGAGGGGCAAGAACGTAATGACGAGACTACTCATGATTTTATATGTCTGCAAACGTATAAATTATTTTTTCATTCCAGCATGTTGATCTCTCGAAAGATATATTTCTCAAGCCATGTTTTCATTGGCTGTAATCAGCCTCATCGCGGCATTCTCAAAGCTTTGCTCAACTGATGACACGATTGACTGATTTGCCAACCATGCGAATCAATTACCTGTTTGATTTGTCCGCCACCTTTACCCGCCGGAAAAAAGAGACTCGTTTACAAATTGCACACGCTATCATTGAAAGGTAAATCGGCGCGTGATCATTCGGTGAGTCATGCTTGCGCGGCCGTCAGAGGGTGTCTGGCAGGAAATGTGCTTACATAACCTCTCCCGGGGTTGATATTTTAAAAATAAACAGTTAAAACAGTGCAAATGTTATGCGTACTTTTCTTTAAAACTGTTGACTAAAATCTTGTTCAGCATAATACGACATTAAAGGGACATTCACTGATTCTACAGGAATTTAACATCCTCTTCTTGTTATGCCCTGTATGAGTTAATATACAAAGAACAGTTTATTTTCGAAATTTTGGTCAATCTCAACTAACTGCTAACCAGTTATGCACTATTGTTACATAGCCTTCTACTGGGAGTTTATGATAACCGACTTTTTTGCACGGGTATCAAAAACTAAAGATTTTGCTCTTAATCACACAATGGACAGTTTCTACAAGAATTCTTAATGTGACTTAATAGATGCGGGTACCTCCCAAAACAGGAAAAAATAAAGCATGTGTATGTGATAATTTGGAAAAATAACACAAAAATACTCGTGAAGATTTCCCACAATGTTTTGTACTGCACCAGGGGGTCGAGGGGGCGAAGTAAATTTTATGCGTACTTGTCTTTAAAACGTTTTTTCTCCCCTTTTCCCCCCCTTTTTTCTTTCTGTTCTCTTTTTCGCTTTTTATCATTTCAGCGCCCGGCCCCCCCCTCCTGCGGGGGGAGCGTGCCTCCTTGCCCCCTAGCCACGCCACTGTTAAAAAATAAAAATAACATAGGTCTACCCTACAAATGTTATGTTAACTTGATTTGGATTTTCTGAAAGCAATTTTAGGATTGGTGTAAAACACGTTTTCAGTGACCTCGAAGCTTTTATTGTAATCAATAATATCTCCGGATTACAAGCGGACTATTCAATCTGTTTCAACTCGGCATGGTCATCCAGTTTCATTCGGTGTCGAATGATTTTGACGTCACAAGTATACATTCGGTACCGAATGTATGGCAGTATGAATCCACCCTAAGATGGGACATAGTAAAATTATCGAACACAAGCAAAAGACAATCAGCCCAAAGCAATTTGTGCAGCGAGGAGAAGGTTGAAATTATTCAAACCAAGGACAATCTGTTAAACAAAAGGAGTGAATTGGTGTCTAAATGCAGGCACGGTAATAGGCCATCAAGCCGTGTAAAAAAAAGAATTGGACTTGTCAACTTGCACCTGATGATTGTGGGAAGCGTAACATATGTCTGTCCGCATGAAACTTAGTATGCAAGTAGTGCATATGGTGTAATTTGTCATAATTTATTTAACATTTCGCTCTATCTTCAAAATATTGAGTACTGTTTGACTGCTAACGATATAAAATGCACAGGAAGTCGATGGAAAGCTAGCTTACCTGTACTATTCAAGTCGGGAAAATCACTGAACTCTCTACGTGGATCACATTGTGCCGATTGTTTTGATGACACTGCTGACTTCAGTATAAAGAATGTTGCCAAATAGAGTAACGATCCGACAGTCATCTTGTCACCTTTCTAGCAATTTATTCTGGAAGTATATGTTATAGCAAATATTGATTAAATTATCGATTGTGATTTTGAATTTGGAACCACCCAAAATTATATTATTTGATACTAGAGTATAGGATAAGGTATCCTCTTTCCATTGATACCAAGATCATGAAAATCGGACGAGGCGTAACGTAATTATGACGCCACAAAGTATTTCCGTAACGAAAAAATCGACTTTTGGCAAAAATGGCCACTTTTTCAAAAAATCACTATAAAAATTCTAAATGTCCAATTTTCGTCAGATTTGTTACTAATAAATGAATAATCAACAATTCTAACATGTTCTGTTAGTTTCAAGTCAATAGCATGCAGGTATTTTTCAAAATGGCGATTTAAAATTTTCCGAGGTGGCAACCACCCCCCCTACCCGCCGACTTGACTGTGACGGCCTTGCATAACCGATATTTTTTTCGTCAAAATGACCGCAAAGGATGCAAAAACATTTACTCAAATGTGTGTAGGGGGTAACCCCCTCCCCTTAGGAAGACGAGGGTTAAAGCATTTGAATTTGCGCCCCTACATTGATTTTGTTATAAAAGATGAAAATACTTTTTAATGATTGAATATGTTAAACACACATTTAAACTCAGATTTACAGAATATGAAAAATACATTTTTGTTTTAAAATCGTAAAAATTAATAAAGAACGCGGTAAAAATAATTATGTACTGAGAGAGGTTCTACATGTCAGCCTCTACAGTGCACATTTAATATACAGAGAATGTTGCAAAAAATGATAGCGACTAATTATCTTTGATCGGTCAGTTGTGACCATGCAAGCCATGTGCTGTGGATTGTTCAATCACAACGAGTAAGGCTCGGTGCAGACTCCTCTATCGTATTGAATATTTTGTTTGTATTATATGCTGACGACAAAATGACGTAAGTCATCGAATAAAACTGTGTGTTTTATTCGGTCACTACGTCATTTTGCCCTGCGCTTTTGTTCTGATTAAATTTAGATATTATTTTGATTATTCCTTCCTCTACAATTGGCTTGAAAAAACAATTATTTGGGGATGGATTATTGAGATATGTGGAAAATTAAATTACTGCGCATTTGTGTAAAATTCCACTTCTAAAAGACGCGAAAATCCCCTATAGCTTTACATGGAGTAAAACAGTTTATTAATACAACCAGAAGTAAGGTCCGAGAAAAGTGGCTTGTTTTATTTTATTTTTATGCATAGAAAATCGGCACAGACTGTCGTTTCTACTATGATCAAGAATATTCAGATTTGAGACACAAATTTAAAAAGGCTCATAAACTAATCCAAGTAGATCATAATTCAAAACAATGTTGTACATAGATGTAAAAATGTTGTAAAAACATCCTGAAATCCAAAATAATTAAAATTTTGAGAAATATATGTAACAATTTATGTAATTTCTACAGTGAATATTTTATCTGAGTGAGGTCAAATTTGGTCTTTGCGTTTTGCTTAAAATTTGCGGTTCTGGACTTAATATATTTTAGCCATTTGGTCAATAGCAAGCAACAACATTTCTTTATCAGGATTGCTAAACATTTTAAGATATTTCTTTGTAAAACACTGAGCACGTAATAGAATATGATGCTTGGTCCCATGAGGCCGCCATGAGGTCAAATAAGACATCAAATGTCTACGCAAAACATCACGTAACCCCGGAAGCGAACGATTAAGCGGCACTTGCTATTGTTAGATATATATTGTCAGAAATCATCAGATCTTTTACACAGCGTTCTGTGGCGAAGCGGTCAGGCTGTCTTTGTTTTGAATCACGGGTCCCAGGTTCGAATCTTATCGGCGCTTTTCTTTTTTTGTTTTCTTTTTTTTTTTTTTAATTTTATTTTTTCCCATCGTATTAGAATGATTTTCCTTCAATAAATTATCTTTACAAAGGAATTAATTTAGATAAACATGATAAAACCTGTACAATTTCCTTGCCCGTAAACGAACATGTGTAAATAGTGCAATGGATGCCAGTCACCAGTACCTGCTTTCCACGTGCGGTAAATGACGTCATATTTGCCATAAATTGCCCCAGACCTTCGAAACGTGTGACTTGTCGTTTACGATGTTCGTTGTGTATATCGGGATAATGTGATGACCGACATCGTGTCCCTTTCGAACGTTCAGTTATAATGAATTTTCCCTCGATTTGTTTTAAATGTCTTACAGGTAGATATATTTTTCAAATTTCATATATATGTTGTCTGATATCTCATCTTGCAGTTTATATAAGCATTTTACATAAAATTCTATAAAACACGATACACGTAACCAGATTTGGCCTCATGATTTTAGAACCTTAAAATTGACATTTTTTTGACAAAATGTAATGAAATGAAAATTTTTTATTCTCCACTGTCAAAAATATGTTTATCTTAATGAAAAAAACTATAAATATTTTCATCCACATCTTTATTTTCTATTTGCAATAACCCCTTGTGATTATAGGGGTTCGAAGTCCGAACTATCCGACAGGTCACGTCGAGAAAAAAAATCTAGCGACCGAGTTGTCCTGGTATTCTCCCGGTATATACCAAGGAAATGAAAATTAAATTGCTCATTAAAAGCTCATTTGCATAGGCTCTGCTGCCTGACTGAATAATTAAGTAGGTTTAGCTCTATGTGAATTTTACGCGGGGTTTTGACACGGTTTAGAATTTCAGTGGTTACGGAAGGTCAAAAATCGCAAGAGAGTTTGAATTTATTAATGTTAGATAAATATAGCATGTACACAAACAGGATTTTCATGAAAATAATTAATAATTTGATATAAACAAGGCAATTATGTCTGATGTAAAACACGTGCGCAAACACTTTTGACCGGGAATGTATTTGTTTTGAACCCTCAAAGAGCCGGGGGAAAAATCTGCAACCATCCCCCTTCTCGGCATTTATCGTTATATCTATTATACCGGTTGTTATTTTTTTTTTCGCGCTGAAACTTCAGTGACTTTTTTATTTAAGCCTTGAATTTTATTCATTTATTTATTTTTTAAATCTGACCTAGGGTTATGACGCTTCTTATGCATAAATACAGTATAAAATGACTTTTCATATGATTTCAAATTTTTCCAAGATAAAGTTTAAGCAAAAGTTCATGTTTTCAGTACCATTTGTTAAGGTAGTATGTGATAGATCAATGGTAATTGAGGGATCTATTTTGACGCTACACTGAAAACGTTAATAAGTCAAAAAAACAACATGTCTTATTTGACTAATTAAAAATTAGTCATCCAGTGTTTTTTTTTTCCTAATTCATGTAAAAATGCTGTAAATGTCTTTGAAATGTTGAAAACAATTTCTAGTGTTTAAAAATAGTTTCCATCTCTAAATTTTCAATTTGTAATCAGTTAATTATTAGTCAATTGATAATTGATCAATTACAGGACTAATTAGTGAATATCAAATGCGTCTTTAATTAGTCAATTGACTAATTGTATGACGCAGGACTAACTATATTTAGTCACAATGACTAATATAATTCATGATTTGTCAATGCAACGGACTAATTAATGGTAAATATCCATCAGAAATTGGTAATAAAATTCGTCATTCAGTTAGTCCTGCGTCATCCATCAATTGACTAATTAAAGACGCATTTGATATTTACTAATTAGTCCTGTAATTGATAATTTATCAATTAACTAATAATTACCAAATTACAAATTGAATATATAGAGATGGAAACTATTTTTTAAACATCAAACATTATTTTCAACATTTCAAAGACAATTACAGCATTTTTTCATTAATTATGAAAAAATCACTTTTAATTTTTATTTAGTCAAATAAGACATGTTTTTTGACTAATTGCCGTTTTCAGTGTAGGCTGATAACAGAAACATGACTATTTCAAGCTTCTTCAACTTAAATAACAAACATACTTGATAAGAAATGTTGAAAATAATAGATAAGAAATGGTGAAAATAATCCTGGTAATGTTAATAAGAAAAAAAATACAAGAGAACCGGAAAAATTATTAAATTTAACAATACATTAGCAAAACATTAACAACCCAAATAATGAACCCATAACAATTATGATTTAATTAAACGTAATGAAAGAAGACAGTGATGAACTTACCTTCGAATGTTTTCGCAAATATTTGCTCAGTCAACTCATTGAGCTCATGTGCATTTACGTTATTCAGCCACGAAATGAAAAGAGCTGATGCATCGGGTCTTAAATAGATTCGGAGGTTTATGTAACTATTTGATGTCGTAATCAATCATATGTCAGCAATTTATTCCACATGTGTCAATAGAATAGCCAATCATTAGAGGTTTATCTTTTACACCAATCACGATCGAAATTTTAATGACTCTATATCCTTTGTTATGAGTTTTGCGCAACTCGCAGAGGTTTGGCAGGTTTGGCAAAAAAAAGTTATAATTAAAGTCTTATCATATCTAGCACTTAAAACTCTGTCACACATCACCGTATAGAACCAAAACGTACGAGTTAACACTTAAGTGCAAAAGGGGGCACAGCGATATTTGCCTATTGCCGATGTACCAAAATGCTCTACTGCTTACTGGAGCAAACAACAACCAAAACCAACGGTATAGCTCACTCCGAACAGATTTGCTTGCCTAACCTTGGTTCGTTGCCTTGGTATCGTGTCCCTCGGTTAGCGCTTGGCAAGTCGCTCGGGGGAGGGAAAGTCCCATTCTTGAGGTGACGCATATGTAAGGCATAACCCTTCACCCCTTTCAGCATCACTGACACCCAAAGGCCCCTTATTTTATAATTGCATGTGCTCTCATCCAAAGACCCCATAAATCTTTACATTTTTCTCTCGACAAACTCCGGATAAGCACCAGACCCAGAAATTATAGCAAGGTTTGTCGACAGGTATATTGGCTGTTTGAATATCACTGTGGGGGTCCATATGGACCCTGGGTTTTAAAAGCTATTTTATTTAATCGACCAGGAATCTTTAACCCCAGTCTACCTGAGCTGTTTTTTTTTTGGTAACACGTCAACAGTTATATTGTTTGAAACTATAGTATAGGGTAGGGTCTCCTCTTTCCATTGATACCAAGATCATGAAAATCGGCTGAGACGTTGTTTAATTAAGACGTCACAAATTATACATTTCCGAACCGAAAAAGAATCGTCTTTGGGCAAAACAAAGGTTTGTCGGGTTTTTAATAAATGAAGGAACATGTCCTTATGTCATTATTTGACAAATATTTTTGTTTAGTAAACTGTGATGAAGATGTACATTTATGAATACATACGAAATGTTCGTTTTACTCAAGGAAACAATCGGAAGGCCACAAACTCATCGGATATTGCCGTGAATGCTCGACAAACTCCGGATAAGCACCAGACCCAGAAATTATAGCAAGGTTTGTCGACAGGTATATTGGCTGTTTGAATATCACTGTGGGGGTCCATATGGACCCTGGGTTTTAAAAGCTATTTTATTTAATTGACAAGGTAGGAATTGCGCATGTTTTGGTGCCAAAAAAATATTGGGTCGTATCGTTTTTGAGATAATTAGCATAAAATGGTAAAATGATGGCGCTGTGCAAATTTTGTTGTGTCCCTATAGCCGAACCGAAGCATTGTTTTTTCAATTTTTTATTTCAACAGGATATTTTTAGACTTCAAAATCCAGGGTCCATATTGACACCCCCCCCCCCTCCTTGTGCACCAACGGAATTCTAAAATACTTTATGCACTTCAGTGTTAAACGTAAAAAAGTTTCTACTGAGCACACGACACAACAATGAATACAACCAAACAATAGTGGGACAAGTACAATATGCATACGTTTTGCTCTATACGGACCGGATGATGTCTGACAGAGCCTTAACGGGTAAATGCTCTCCATCTGCTCAGGAAAATGTAAATCCTATCTAGTTTTAATCATGAAAAGAGAAACCGTTTCCATTTTATCCGTGGGGACTCGAACTATAGCTTATGGCACGGGTCAGTCATGCATTATAAAGCGAAGGAATAACCTCTAAGCTAACTGAGCAGTCTTGAAACCGTGAAGTGAAATCCAAAACATAAATATTAGAATGACGTAACTTTCTTTTCCTATATAAAAAAATGCAATTTTTGCCTCGATGTAAAACTAAATTTGCAAGTAATTTTTTTTTTTTTTCAATTACTCGTTGCCGTGTTAAATGTGTTTAATGGTTTTGTTGTTTTGAACATCTGTTACGATAGCGATGTCAGCTAAGATTATAGTCGTTATACAGATGACAAATCTTCCATAACACTGTACAAGTCAAATGAGTTTTCTTATTGATAGTTATTTAGAGACAGAAATAAGTCATGGATAATGCACAAGAATTGTTAATTCGTAGATCTGAATCAATGATACGACGCCTAGTAGGTATCAAGACCAGGAATCTTTAACCCCAGTCTTCCTGAGCTGTTTTTTTTTTGGTAACACGTCAACAGTTATATTGTTTGAAACTATAGTATAGGGTAGGGTCTCCTCTTTCCATTGATACCAAGATCATGAAAATCGGCTGAGACGTTGTTTAATTAAGACGTTACAAATTATACATTTCCGAACCGAAAAAGAATCGTCTTTGGGCAAAACAAAGGTTTGTCGGGTTTTTAATAAATGAAGGAACATGTCCTGTATTGAAGTTACAAATCCATGTCATGCATTATATCTTTCAAAATAACGAAATTGTAAATTTTTGCGGTGGCAACCACCCTTTCCTACCCTCGGACTTTGACGGCCTACCATAACCACAATTTTAACATGTTTTCAAAGTTTCAAGTTCATATCATGCAGATATTTTTAAATTGGGCGATTCAATTTTTTTCGAGGTCGTAACATCCCCCGCCCTCCTAAGGAAGACGAGGGTTAACCTCGATTGCATTCTCTGACTTAAACCATTGTTTTTTTTAAGTAAGATTCAACATCAAAATAAAGAATAATAGGTCCCGGTAATAGGTGTAGATTCTATAGCATTTGTTTAGAATTTGCAAACATGTAAAGCTAACCATATACAGTGTATCCCAGTAAAAGTGCATCAGTTTTGAAAGTTGATGTAATGAGAACCAGAAAAACAAATCAAACGAGCATTAAAAAGTGTGATTTTAGACAAGACCGGGAGATGAACCACGCAATTGCTCTAGTCTGCAAGCAAAAGCGTGTCTCGCATTATTTGGAATTTTTGATCAATCGTACATAAAATTCAACAAGCATTTGATACAAGAAGTAGAATAGCTGTTAAATAGGACATTTAACCGAGGCAACGAAGGATCTTTAAACAACAACAAAAATGTACCTGTAATTTTACGACCTATTAAAAAACACGAAACAGACACGCGACCAATGTCCCTGGACGTCAACAAAAAGGCAAGTACCTTGGGGTCTGATTGTAAAGAGGTTGTGTTTTCGGGTACATTTCGCTAGTCCGACAATGCGCTAGTCTGAAAATGGAATATACGGCGCTAGTCAGACAATGCGCTAGTCCGACACTGCGCTAGTCCGAAAATGAAATACACGGCGCTAGTCCGAATCTGAAAACACTGCGCTAGCCCGACATTTATGTCGGACAAGCGCAGCGGATTTTAGATTCGGACTATCGCAATGGATTTCTGTTTGAAAAATACACAATACATTTTTGTCGGACTGGCGCATTGGTTTTCAGATTTGGACTGACGCAGTGTTTTTCAAATTCGGACTAGCGCAGTTTATGTCATTTTCGGACTAGCGAAGTGTATTTTTATTTAAAATTCGGACTAGCTCAGTGGTTTTCATTTTCGGACTGACGCATTGCATTTTCGGACTAACGCAGTGGTTTTCATTTTCGAACTAGCGCACCTCTGAGGTATAGGAAAATTGTGTAGTCTAGCGCATTGTCGGACTAGCGGGTGCACCCCGTGTTTTCACATCTTTTTGGTAGCCTATACAAAATCAATGGCGATCAGTTAAGCTTATTATGAGATTATACCTACACTATTTGTATTGGGATAAACTGTTTTGTATGATTATGGTTACACTATATTTGTATTTGGTATGGTTGCTGTGTGGCCTTTTATAATAGGGCATTTTCACGAAAAAGTGGACATGAGAAAAATATTGAAAAAAGGATGTAACTATTCAATGAAAAATGCTACCACCATATATTTGGTAT
>JXSR01S002740.1:19846-33522 GCA_000969725.1 Ophiothrix spiculata | reverse complement strand
GTGGAGAAAAACATGGAATTCCAGCAGCCTTTATTTCTCTGCTTCATAGACTACTCTAAGGCATTTGATTGTGTCCAACATGGAAAGCTGTGGAACATCATGATTATATACTGACCCTATGTTAAAAATATTTTCTGCCATGTGTTGATTCACCAGTTTAGATTTCTTTTTTGTTAAAATAGTCAAGGCAATAGATGGGGTTCTAGAAGCCCTTAGATAGTTTATTAAAACTGCCAAGGATCAGTTCTGGTTGCAAGCCAAATTTTTGACTGAGAATTATATTTCAGTTTCAGTTTGGTCCAAGTTTGTTACCATCCATCACAAAAGAGACTATAAAGTTGACAAATTTCATTTTGCGCTACAGGTAAAAATACATGTGAATGTAGTATTTTGGCGAAATTGATCATTCCAGATTCACAATATGCTTTGTGTAAAACAAGTGAGAAGTTTCATTTCAAAAATTGAGCTGAAATATGAAAGAAATATACATTACTTTAAGACCACCATCAGAAAACATATGGCTTGCTAATCTTTGAATGCATGTATAGTACTTTCACCTTTCAGTCAATATGAAACTTTAATGGAACATAACTTGACTTAAAGGATGTTGAGATAATCCTTATAACATGGTCTTTGCATATGGTTTATTACAAAGTGAAAACGACAAAAGATCAATTGTGCGACACATTTTACTAGACAGTCACTTTATAAAATAAAATGTCACATAAAGCTCAAGTGTGAGGTAACCCTACATATAATTCTAGCTGCCCTTGCAGCAATTTTTCACTTCATATTTCATAATGGTACAAAATTCTAACAACAAGTAACTTTTTTTCAATTTAAAAGAAAAAAATGAGTTGCGTTTTGCAGTGGTGCTGCTTAATACCACATCTACCATCTGTTATCTTAATCAACTGTTGACTTTTAACCAAAGAAGTAGTTCCACGTACCCTTGCCTATATAATTGGTTCACCAACATTATATATGCACTGACTCTACATATAATACTGATCTATAAAGCCACTGACAACCAAGTCAAAGGCAAGCCTGAAGCTTTCATTCAGAAAATATGTAAAATGATAGAAAAATGTCGCAATCATTTCTTACAATTATTTGCTGCAGGTATTTCTTGTTTTGAACAACCAATTACATGAAGGGATTCACCTCACTGTATCTCAGCAGTATTTGACTCAAAGTTGTTCTTTGATCAGCTGTTAAAAGGATGCAGTATGAAAGCTTCAATTGTGCCTCAAGTCATACAAGCTATAAATAGCCTTCCATTCCTTCTCCCTGTATATTTGATATACATACTTATCCATTAATCATGATGCTATTCTCTATGATTCCAATGGATAAAATGAAAGGCTTTGTGGGATATTTTTTTTGAAATTACAATCTTCTATCAATCTTACAATTTCACAATATACATTTTTAAAAGAATTGGTGTTTTTGTTTTTATACATCTTCTGTGTCCTTGCTTTGATTTAAATGTAAAGATACTTTGTATATTTTGTTATTTGTAAAATCATGACCTGCTTTTGGTGTTGTACTCTATGGCCATTTCAGCAAGGATTAAGCTAAATATTATCGAGGATATTGTTGTACAAAAACATTTTTGCAACATTTAAAAATGGTGTGGTCGGGCAATTGACAACAATTGTTTATTTATGAATTGAAGACTGTATTTCTACAACAGTCTTTGAGCTAACAAACATATTTTTAATTTGTTTTGTTTTTTTCAGCCATACCTCGTAAGTTTTAAATTGGGTTTTTTTAGCCAAACCTTTTTAAGTCTTTTCAGTGTGTCTTACCTCACAAGCACCTTTCTTCTAAATTTTGTAACATGTTTACAAATATTCTTACCTGAAAAGAGCAAAATACAAATAGATATCTCTTAATAATCAAAAGGTACAAATAATAAATAATACAAATAAAATTATAACTGTATAGAGTACCTATCAAAAAGCCCAATAATGTTAAATAATCTTTAATTAAAAGTATTACGAATTTGTTACTTCTAAATATTTGTAAAATGACCTTAATGCATATAAATTTCATATTCATACCTCAACTAATTCCAAATTGTTTTGAAACATTTTGGTCCTAAAGCAAAATTTATTGAATAATCTAATAAAATACAACTCTTCTTAACATAATAACAGTAAGGGCTAGCAAGGATATGGATTTCATATTCATAGTATAATCATACTCAATACTGCTTACAATTCCTAGTATTATTATCATGTACTAATGTGCCTTAATCACAAGTAAGGTCCTTTTATCAAGTGTAACTGATTTCATTCAGTAGTACTGAATGTGTGATCTAGCAGCGAAAAATGAAACTAAAAATGATAAATCTTGCACAAACCCATAAAAGAGTGGAGGGTTTCTTATTACCCTGTGGAATAAACAATATTTATTTCAGTTGGAAATGGAAAATAAAAATAACCTGTGGGTTTAATTGCATGCTTCCTATTTCTCATAATACCAAAAATAAAATCATCATATAAGTGTGGATATACAGCACCAAATGACTCCTTGAAGGTCATCATATTTTATGATCTCAAATAACTATTAATCTCAAGCACAATGTGGTAAACGGAATGCAAGTGTAAAAACGTTGGTCTTGCATATTCAAGTTGATTCATTCTGAAATCAGTATTTAACTTGTTGAAAATTAAATTAATTAATTTTAGTAATTTGAAAAGATTACATCCTTGCGTGTGAATTAAACTGTAACCAGTTTGCTCAGACAAATTTCCCCGAGACCTAACAGAAATCATCAGAATTCAAGATATCCTTACAAAATAGAACAGAAAGTATCAGAATTCATCAGAATTCCAATATATCCTCAGTTTGTGTAATTTTTAGTATTTTGACTATTTAATTGCTGGAGACTGAAGTGAGCAGGCAATTATTTTGTTCAATGGTTTAATTGAATACATTTTGCCTTCAAATATTCGCCATTCAGCTTCTCTGGAATCATTCAAATCTCAGCTCAAAACCCATTTGTTCAAATTACATTTTTGTTAGAGATCTGCTGACAGCAAGAAGAATCGTCGATTGCAATCAAAATAATGTGTGTTTATTTTCATTGATTTTCATCTTTTATGCAATTTTGCTGAGGGTGATGTACTAGCAACCTCTCCCCTCAGCACCTTATTATTATTCTGATTATCATGATAATTGCCACAACCATCTGCAATATTTGTGTTTTTTAATATTGATGTTCTTCTCTTGTGCAATATGCTGAGGGTGAAGTGCTAGAAACCTCTCCCCTCGGCATTCCACTTTGGATCATCGCCATTGTATTTTCCATAGGATCGCGAGTGTATATGTCATCTTTGAAATATTGGTTCCATTACGGATCAACAGTTTTTGCTCTTGATCTTCTTTGTGCAATTTGTTGAGGTGAAGTGCTGGCAACCTCTCCCCTCACAATCAACAATCATTATATCTGTGCTTTATTCTGATGATCATCAATTGAATCGCCGTGTACATGCTATTGTGATTTTTAATCTTCATTTTTAGTGCTATTTGCTGAGGGTGAAGTGCTGGTAACCTCTCCCCTCAGCACCCCGTTATGGAACACCGTTTTTAAATATTTAAACGTTTATTTGTAAAAAAAAACAAAGCAAAAACAAAAAACGTTGTAACATTTTGTGACTGTGAATTTTATATGCATTGGTTTTTGATTCATATTGCATTTCAATTCTTGTTAGGTATTTTTTATAAATCTTTTTAAAACTATTTGATGTGTATTTAAAGTGTAATTTTTAGCCATTGTAGTTTATGTTTGTAAAGCGCCTAGAAGCTTTTGCATTTTCGCGCTATACAAGTTTGTTATTATTATTATTATTATTATTATTATTATTAATACCCCAATTGAATTTATATGATCCGTAGTAAGCCATATTAATCTCAAGTACATAAGCCAACAGTCATGCTTGATAAGAAATTAGAAAAACGTCATACTTGTTTCTTTGAATAAACTAAAAAGTCCATGTATTAAAAAATTATATGTTTTACATCCCGGGCCCGTTCTGATTTTTTAAGATTCTGAAATTCTTTTCATTATTATAATTATTATTGTTTTTCCATGAATTTGCTGCTGAAAAAACAGTGCTGTAAATAAATACTAAAAAGTGCTTGATAATCATTTCACATACTTTTTCAAACCAGGGGTAAACCAATTTGGAAATAACAAATATGGTTTGCACTTGTGAATTAAGGCGGTACTTCTCGAGAGTGATTAACTATCAATATTCCATTTTAAAACGTTCCAAATATTTGTTTACAAATATAATGCAAAATTAAGATACGAAGATTAAAATGTTTTATTTATTGATATATTGATATATTCTGCAAATGCATTCTGCAAGTATGAAAATAAGTGCATACGTTCCTTTTTCTCAAGTTTATTGCATGTGTATCTTTTGTATCTTTTAGCATTGATATAAGCTTGCATACTATATGATCTTCTACAATACAATCCCCTTTAGAAAGAGTAATGTCCCAGATCTTTGTTTTGAAAATTGATTGCCAATACATATGGCAGGTAGAGGGTACGTATGGTTTCATTATAGGGAGATAATGAATGGAATTGAATATAAATTGGCTGGTATAGTACAGACATGAGTCTAGATTAGCCAGGAGTCATTTTGAAAGGGTGCATAAGGAAGTCGAAGTCTGTGATAAATGGAAAAAAGGAAGGAAAACTCACCTCTTTTTAAAATGAAATGAAATATTATGACAGTGTCTGGCTCGAAAGCTTATGTGGCATGAAATTAGAAAGAGAAATAGTATCTTTTTAGATACTGTTAAATCTAGTTTATATTGATTTGATTGTGTTACTTTAGTACCCAGACAGATTAGGTTTTGCTCTTTTTCTTCAGGGAATATTTGTTACATTTTAGTTACAAAATTGTTTCTCATGGTTGTTCCAAAATATTTTTAAGAATCAAATTTAGAACAAACGGCTTTGTTTTGATCAATTCAAAAATAAAACAAAATACATAGTCTCAACATTCTTTCTATATTTAGTATTGCTTCCATGTCACTGTAAGCTCTCTCCTTCCTTTTACTCATCAAATATGATATTGTTTATTTCTATATTTCTTTTTTGTTTGACGACACGGATCAGGATATTAATAAATTTAGTTTAAGTTAACTTGTGGTACATTTGATTGTTGATTGTTGGCCAAGAAAAAATGGAAAAGTATACTTTAAGTCTTATCAAAAACAGTTACTCGCCCTAACTTGTTTACCATGATCTAACTCTAACCCTGACCCTAAACTTACCTTTACACTACCCCTACCCCTAACCCTAAACCTAAACCTAAAATTTCGGATAGGACCTAAAGTATACTTGGTCCGAAAAATTAGTTCTGCCTAAGCAGCCTGTGTTCATTGCTTTATAGTATGGCAAATATTCTTTGAATGTTATATAAGAACTTACTATGCTTGGATATTTGTATTAGTATTAGTTATGTCAGTCTTGTTATTTAGGAGAGATTGGATTTTATATAATATCATCTTTTTAGTTATTCTGCAGATGTAGACTGATTTGAAAGCTTGTATAGAAGGGGGTTTGTTTGATTTATAGGATAAGGAGTTTTTCACTTTTATTTCAAAGACAGAACAAAAAAGAATTTTGTTCTATTTTCCATTGTCTGAAAAGTTTGGTAGATACATAATCACTTGATGTTCACACCAACCTATTTCTTAACGACAAATTGCTATGTCTGAGTCCTAATTTGATAAAGCAACCATCAGATTCAAAAGACATAAATTTAATCCATTAGATAGGATAATGTAATATAGTAAATCTTATAGGCAGAAATAAAACCATTAATAGATTGAATTCTGATTATAACTTTTTGGTCTTATATTTATTTGTGTTTATCTCTGATAATCAACATTTCTTCTAGCATACTCCAAACCAATACTTGCATGTCTAATCCTATTTTGATTCAATTCGTTTTCATTATCTACCAATACTGTTGCACAGAAAGGTAAATGAATCAGCCTTGCAACTGAGAGAAAGGGAAACAGGTTAATTCTCCCTCATGTTTCCCTATCTCTGCTTAGCTCATGTATTGGTAATCAATTCTCTATACAAACATATGGAAGTCTAAACCCACTTAAAAAGGGCAATGGTTGTTGTGGATAGTGTGAATAAACCTGTACTAGAGATAAAGATTGTTACATCTAGGGAAAGACACTGAATTTAATATCAGTCCTGGCAGAATTGTAATGTGTTGAAATAGAAGGTAATCTTGAAAGTTAACATCTGTTAAATATAGCTCATTCCTGATTGTGTTATTTGGTAATTCTAACAAGTAGTTAGACTTATGAAAGTTATTTTTCAATTGTAAACCAATTTGAAAACTTATCATAGAAATAGTGTTTTTTATTTAATGCATTGGTAAAGTTGCTTTCCTGCTCTAGAGTTCATTTGCACAATCATTACCATAGGTTGATGTCAAAGTTTTGGATGATGTGACACGTTTCTAACTAATGAAGGGGATTCGGTCTGTCAGCTTATTTCAACCTTTTTATTACTGCTAGATTGAGATTGTGCTGTCAAGAAAAAAAATAATGTCACAATGCTTCGACAACAATTTCATCTCATATATTGAATTGTGACATGAGAGTTACAAATACACTAACATTTAAAAGATTCCCATCATGATGATCAATTCTTCCAAACTATTAAGCAAAAATTAGAGCTTTCACTTTTAACCAATTCCTGTCACCGTTTCTTAAGAAATACAGAATGAGAGGGAGAAAAATCTTCACATATGATACTCAACTAAATGTGTAATGTAAATCAAGTAATATACAAACACTCATTGAAGGCTCAGAGTAAATTGGAAAATATATTAACCATGACACAGTCTATTCATCACCACAAATATCACTGCACTGCTACTTATTTCTGGCTTTAATTTACACTACAAAGAATGACCTATTTTCAGATGTAGAATCTCACAAACATTCATCATGCTCTCTTAATTGAAAGTTTGATAGGGAACAAATGGCATCATTAAAGCTTTAACTTGAGTTCACTCTGATATAAGGCTTAGGTATTGAGGCATACTCCTGAGAAAACTCTATTCGCTTTCAGAGTTTCTAATTGAAAGAGTATGAAAATAAAATAGCATGTTTTTTTTCTTTGTTATTAAGGGTACCATATGTTTTCTTTTTCAGAATTTGTATTTTTTTAAATATAAAAAAAATCTAAAATTGATACAGGCTTACATGTGGCTTATTCTAGAAACTATCCAAGCTATTATGGGCAAATTGCTTGGAGAAAGATGTTGAAATTCAGAAAATTCTATTTCCATCAACCAGACTTTGGAACTCGATTCCCTGGTTGAAATGCTTTCCTAATTCATCCTCCTTTGTCCATATTTGTTTGGAGTTGGAAATCATTAAGGAACTTCAAAATAAAAAAAATTCTCAAACAGTGGTTTCATATGCGGTTCCATCCAGTCACCAACATTAAAGGTTTAACTCTTGACAGTTGTTATGACAGGATCTTGCAAAAGGCATTGGAATATCTTTCAAATAATCCCAGCATTTGTTTAGTTGAATTCTGCCAAGGTTAACTACTGAACAGCTGGTAGTGGTATATTGTGTTTGCATCAAGTAATTTACAGCCTCTAACATTATATTCCTCATGTAACGTACGAGTGAGTTTAATGACTTACTCCCAAGTTGAATGACATCATTTCAAAAATCCCCAAAATAGAAACAGTAAATCGCAAAGATGTAATTTGTTTTTCATTTTCATATTTTATATACTTTCCTTGGCTTCCATAGAAAGTAAAATTTAAAGATAGAAGAAGGCAGAATTATACCACTAGTGTATTTTTTTGAAAAATGAGACAATTACATAACAGGTTAAGTATTGTGCCACAAGCCTGAAGCACGTATAACGTTCCTTTTCATTTTTCATCCTACAAATGAGTGTAGTATTACAATTTTCCTTCTGGTTTTGTTGAAGGATTTGTAGATGTGGTAACTGATATGTTAACAAGACGAGGCAAATTTGCTTTCCTTCCCTCCAACGATTTCATCATTCTTTATCATCTAGTGCTAACCATATGTTGACTAGCTCAACTATATTTATTGTATATTATCATTTTTTTAAATGATGTCTTTGTCCACATTAGATGTTTGTCATAACAGTACTAGTTTTACAGCAAACTGTCATAATTTTACACCATACTCTAAAAAGAGAAATCAACATATAAAGGAAATACATGAGTGTAGTGGAACAGTTTCACTACTAAATAACATTTTTGCAAGTACAGTAAAAAATATTTGATGCCAAAGGCTTTACTATTGTTGTTTAAAGATTTTAAGAATGTGTTTATTTCAGAAATTGTTCTCCTCAGACGATGCTACCATTGACTGACGGAAACAGGTTTCGGCAATATTATTTATAAATTTCAAAGAGAAACAAATTCTAGAAGGCATCTAAAAGAATTTTACAATATTTGAAATATTATTAGATTTTAACCTTGGTTGTTTCATATTTATTGAAATATAGTTATGTTTTGATTCTAAACAAAGAGAGCACTTTAAATCATCTTATGTTGTTTTATGAAAGAAGTCAAATGAAAACCGAGAGCAGCTTAACCTTAGTCTCAAATATGACATTTTGAAAAGATTCAATAACAGATGTCAATCTCTAAAATGTATGCCTATCAATCTCAGATTTAATTAAAAATCCCTTTCCAAATAAAAAGGAACAAAGGAGCTTATCCAATATCTATGCTTTGCGTGTAACTTATAGACAAATCCAGAATTCTCATCTCGTCTTTAATGACGTATGCTTGTAGGAAATTGTAACAATCTGAAAGGCCATAAAATGGTACAAATACTACATGTACTTTCATATTATTAGGGTTATACCCTGGCCACATAACCTTACGGCAGGGTGTTTACGGCGTCAATTCAGCAGACGCCGATCTGACAACGGCAGGTGTCCGACCGGTGTCAGGACGGTGTCCATGAGCCGTAGAGATGCTTGAAGCATGCAACAAGAATTTAATTCAGAGTTTAAAACCTTGCGGTTTGTATATAATGTCTTCAGTTTAGGTCATATAACCAATGGTGACCAACAGGGCATCGCAATCATTCACCGCTATCATACCGATGTCATACAGGCGTTGCGGGGTTGCGGCTTCTTGCGGCTTATGTGACCAGGGTGTCAGCAAAAAAGAATAAAAGCTTCTGAGGGATTGTGGGTTGTTCCCGAAAGGTACAACATTGAACGCATATTCATAACTAGGTTTGGAAAGACGCCCTAGCCTTTTGTTGATATGAGACATGCCTAAATCTATTGAATAAACATATCTTTTTTAACATTGGTTGGTAAAAATGTGGGATCTTTTGGTGATTATGAGCCATGCCTAAATAGTAAAATTTTGAATGAGCATTACATAGCTTGGATTGGGAAATATGGGGAGCCTTTTGGTGATTATAGGCTGTATACACCTAAATGGTTAGATAGGGAATAAACATCAAATTGCTTGGCTTGGCAAAGATGGTTGGTTGGTGAGTACATCCCTGGTGAGTATGGGCTATGCCTAAATGGTTAGATATTGAATGAACATTATATAGCTTGGATTGGCAAAGATTGAGAGCCTTTTGGTGATTTTGCCTTAATAGTAAAATGCTAAATAAACATTACGTAACATGGATTGGCAATGATGTGATTGTGAGCCATCTCTAATTGTTAAAATATATATCATGAATACATAGCAGAACTTGCAAAGATGAAAAGGCTGTAGATTATATAAACATTGCCTTTGCTTCTTTGTTTGGTGAAGTTTGCTTGTATATAATTTTATAGATTTAATGAATTTATTGCTATAATGAATAGTGGCAACCTTTTTGTATGGTGTTGATTTCAAAATACAGAATATTTTGTTAAAACAATTAATTATTGATAAGAATAAAGATTGTTTTTGAAACATATTTGTTTCTGCATTTAGTGAATCTGATTATGTATAGATAGTTGACTGAGAGCAAAATATTGTTTGAATATATAGGACAAGCCTTTTCCTTGATTGTTGATTTTTAAATACAGTATATTATGTTTTAATTGCTAATAAAACCATTAATTATTGATAAGAATAAAGATTGTTTGGAAATATATTTGCTTCTGCATTTAGTGAATCTGATTATGGATTATGTATAGATATTAGCTGATATTTGACAGAGCGAAAATATTGTTTTAAATATTATAGGACAAGCCTTTTTCCTTGGAATTGATTTCGAATTGCAGATAATTTGCAGGCTGTCAAGATTAATCAGCGTTACTCTGGCATTACAAACCTCAGTAAAAAGCAATTTTAGTCACTTCAGGCTTGAAGTATTACCAGCAATTCCAGGCAAGTAAATATCTCTAGGCCAAACCTCAAGGTAGTATATAATATATATATATATACACAGGTGGATGTATTGGTTTAAAAGGATATATTTGGACGTCAGCACTGACCCTTTTACACATCGCCATCTGATTATGAAAGATGTATTTACTGAAATTGCCCTCAGATTCTTCCACCTTGGGATTGCTTGATTTGTTGCCATAAATGGACGTTAATTGAGGTCTCTGCTTGATGTGATCAGGCCATTACTGTATGCTCAGGTTAGTTGTGAAGTTTCTTTGCCGATGTACATTTTAAATATTACTTTAGATGATTAACATTTTAACGTAGCATTAACTTGAGATCACTTTTATACATTTCTATTTAGAAAATGAAATAAGGTCATGTCTGTTTAGGAGTTCAATAACACATCATTAAACAGATAAAGTGTTCTTGAAGAGGGTTACAGCACACACACCTACAGCACTTGAATATTTTGAGAATGTAACTGGAAAAGGCATGGGCCAAACGATCATTAAATGAAAAAGCCAGTGTTACACAAAGCAAAAGCTCTCAGGCTGACAATTTTTTTTTTAGTTTTTGTTTAAAAATGCTCAACAAAAATCCTGCTTTATTTAGTTAAGTCATCTCACAATTTGTAACGGACATTTGTTTGCTTTTCCAAATGAAAGAATTATTTAATGATACATATTCCAGAGATCGATTAGTACATCATTTTCTACGTAGAGTAGTCTTGATTTTGCTTGAATTCCAAATCTATGATTTATAAAGAAAAAACCTGGTTTTAAGATGGCTATGAGAAAACAAAGGTTAACATAACTCTTATGTACAGTTTTATTATTAAATGATGATCAGATTGATGTAGGTCATTACCTCAGTCTAGACTTTCTGAAGGGCAGGGCTAATCTTGAACCATTTAGACCTAACTCTCTTTTGGTTCTTACACAGAAATCTATATTTGTTCTACATCTTGCAAAATTTAGACCTTTGATAAAATTTTGATGTGTGTTGCAGCTTTGCCTGTTTAGTACCTTTATGGATGAATTATCCAAATATGTGACTTGCCATATCAAAAGGTACCTTTAGGGTCCCAAAATCAAAGTTAATTTTTTGGTCTCATCCGAAAGATATATTTTAAGCTTGAAAAATGACATGTTGCTTTTGGTTATTGGATGTTTGATTGCAAAGTTACATCCAAATTGGTAAAAGCATCAGGCTGATTCGGAGAAAATCGACTTAAACGTTTTTGTACTGAGTAAAACTTGAATGGAAACAGTATTTTTTTCTTGGTTTTTAACACATTTATCTTATATTTTCCATGTTGGAACCTGATTAATATGATAGAATACACTTAAAAGGCAACATTTCTGACAAAATTAGAAATTTGACCATGGTTGTGATTTTTGACTATCCTCAGATTCAATGGACCATATCTCGGTAATTTACTATGCCGATATTAAGGTACCTTTGGATATGGCGAGTCACATTCATTTATTTATTTATTTATTTATTTATTTATTGACGGTATAGAAAATAGCCGACTAGCAGCACAGGCTGAAGGGTGTCGACTTTACATATAATGTAAAATTGATGTAAATGTAATCTATTTGCCCAAGAAGTACAATACCATGCACTTAATTAGCATAATTGAACCAAATAATAACAATATATATTCAACTCAAAAAAACACCATTAATTTAGCAAAGTTGTAATGCTACATGCAAAAACCAATCCATTTAATATACATTCATTAATGGTCTAGTAGATCAATAAATTAAATGGATAGAAATTGAGTTAATCAAAATGCTGAATGGTGACCTTGAACTTTCTGTATGATTTTATTGGAAAATGAATGATTATTTTAGTATTGAAATGCTTTAGGGTCAGATAGATATGTATGAATCTATATGTGCTGCTACACATCCAAAGGTACATCAGTGCGGGAAAGTCAATTTTAATTAGAGATGTGGCCAGCTGAAGTTGATAATGACTGAAAAGGTTGAGAGGTCGATTTTGAGATCTTGTAAAATTTGGGTTCCTTAAAGTGTATATTTTCAATAAATCAGTTAGTCTAGTATAGTCAATTAGAATAGTAGTAGTAGTATATATAGTATTTACATTTATTCTATTACAGCAGACGGCACCTGATTACATTCAATTACCCATATAACACTTGGGTTACTGAAGCATTTGAGTTGAAATGTCTTGCTCAAGACTCATTAGCCATATCAGAGCTAGAATTCAAAAACTACTGATTATAAGTCCTCTGCTGATCAGCTAAACCTCACAAGGTCTGTTTCATACTTCATCAAATAGACAAAATTTGTAAAATTAAAATAGATGAAGTATTAAACAGATTATTCATGTATTTGCACTGAGTCAAATGAAAGTGTAACTAAAGCTCGATATTAATAATTGTTTGACAAACCCAACCGTTTTTATAAAATTTTACCCTTATTCTGAGATAAATTGAAAATAATTTATAGAAAAGTCATTAGGTAGAGGATATGTTTTTTATAATATACCTACAGACTACTGGCCTTTTTTATCCACAATTCTACTTTGTATAAACTGGATATTAAGTGATGCATTTTCTTACAAACAATATTAGAGAAAACCCACTTAAACCTTTGAGCAGGCAGTATTCTGGTAAGCAATGAAATAGAGGTTATATTTGTGACCATCTCAGTGAGCTTATTGGTCAGGCTAATTGACAAATGTCTGGTGGCAATCCTGTCTAGGTAGGGCACTTGTGATGGGCAAGTGCTATAAGCAATGACAAGACGAGTCCAATCAGGTTTAAACCAATTTTATTTTCCTGATAGGTCTAAATACAATTAAGAAAGGTATAATCAGACAAGTTGAAACCAATTAAGCATTGATTGGCCTATTTGCAGGCAAAATGTGTGCTGCGTGCCAAAGCAAGTTGCTCAGACAAAATTAATTAAATTCTGTAAAGCTGGGGTTTTTAAAAATAAAACTACCCACTGAACCGCTGGCAAAACGATGGAATTATGTATAACATGACATTCATTCTGCATTTTATTATAAGTGTACACTAAATATTCACAACCATCTTAGAAATTTTATTCAGGTAGATTGAAAAACAAAAATCTTGGACCAAGTCCCAGAAATATACAGACCCAACAGTAGACTTCTGGTTGCAAAAACAAAACCAGAATTAAGAAAATAATACAATGAAAACTAAAAAATAAAAATAAAATATGAATCTTTTTTATCTATTTTGGATATCAGATCAGTTCCTTTGAC
>JXSR01S002739.1:65810-78239 GCA_000969725.1 Ophiothrix spiculata | reverse complement strand
GGGGGGGGTGCGCTTACCTGGCGCTGAGCAATCGCAGCATGCATCATTGCCACTAAGACTCCTGACCTCTCTCAGTATACTTTGTGTAAGTTCTTGTAACCCTTTATTAGGTACATCTGTGGGTGATGTGCTATCATCAAACACGGCCTCCAGGGCATATTTTTTGCTATTGTTTAACACTGATATCCACTCCTCTGCTTCTTCTTCTGTCTCTGCCATGAAGTGATATGTACGGTCTCCTGTCATGGATAAAATAGAAAAATATCCAGTGCCATAACCCTAACCAGCCTCTATCCAACATAATCCAACAAATAAAAATCAAAAAATTGGCCCAAGTCCGAATACGTCATAAATGGGGGATATATATATATGTGATATATACAAATATGCTGCCAAGGCATGTCACACTCAGTCTCTTGCCATAGCTGGACATTGAATCAAGGGGGCAGGGGTTCGAATACCAGGGGAAATAGGAAAGTTTTGTATGATGTATTTGGAATTGTATGATGTATTTGGATTTGGAGAGTTTCAAAATGCTTGTTTGATTATGAAGAAACGAAAATTTGATTCAATAACATCTGATCTCATCTCCCTTCATTGGCTTCCAATTAAGCAAAGGATTGATTTTAAGATACTCCTTCTTGTTTTTAAATCTCTGAACAATCAAGCACCTACTTATTTATCAGACATGCTTAAACTTCATTCTGCCTCAAGACAGCTACGATCAACATCAACTTCATGTGCTCGCTTAACTGAATCAAAAACTCATCATGTTACTTTTGCTGACCGCTCATTTTCTTGCTGTGCACCACGCCTGTGGAAGCAACTGCCTGATTCAAACAAGTCAGCTCAGACTGTTGCTATTTTTAAGAGACTTCTTAAACATTATTTATTTACAGTTGCTTATAACTGATTGACTCTATTGTATTTTCTTGTTTTGTATTATTTTTTGTTGCCTTTCAGCGCCTTAGTGCAAATTTTTGGTTTGTTTTATGGCGCTTTATAAATGTCAGTTTATTATTATTATTATGTTTTGTTAGAAGACATGGTCTTGACCAAAAATCAAACTTGTCTAAATAACTATGCAGATGATAAAATGTATGCCGCCTCTCCATAAATAAGCTTTGATAATAATTTGGCATAACTTATAAGGCCTTGTTTCCAATTCATTACGAAAAGTCTTTTGGCATTATTCTAAGGTCTGGTAACTTAGAAAATTTGATTGGGAATACAAATTTAAGTGGATAGACTGCAGATGATGTTGATGACTTTTAAATGGACTACTGTTGCAAAAAAGTGCTTGAATGTATGTCGTTTATGCTATGTAGTGACAAAGCAGTCAGCATTAGTATAACCATAAGGGGAGTGTGACCTGAAATTGGAATAGCAAAAACTGCCACTTACTTGCAACCAGATCAAAGTACTTTTTGCTGTTTTCTTCTAGCGATGGTTTCACCTGACACGTCAAGAGATTTAACTTAGCCGGTGGTTTACTGCTGGTGGAATGTGAAATGAAGAGGTAGCCATCCTGGATGTCACATTTTCTCTTCTGGTACACTTTTCTTAACCCTTCTGTTCTCTTTGATAACATGCCACTTTTCTCTGTGCCATGTGCCTTGTCTGTTTGTAGTTGATGTAAACTATAACCTTGTTTATCTTGTGTAATCTGGAAGAAAGTGAAAAGAGTTTTTTGGATTACATGCAAAGACCAACATTTTTTACTTGATGGATAGAAATGTATTCATATGTATGCTTGTAAGTTTTTGTATCAGTTGTCAAACCACAATTACATATGTCACTGAAATTTTTGAACTCCATGTGATGCGTTTTAATCCCTCTTGATACCTCTTTATGGCCCTTACCATCACAATTGCTTAGCAAGTTTTATAGCCAATATAAAGCAAAGATATCTGGAAAGCACCGCTATTTGCTATGCATTGATGATGTTTTCAAGATGCACTTATAATGCATTTCTATGCCCTAAACATTGCCAAGACATCGTTAAGACATTGCAAAGAAATCGGGAGAGCATCGGCATTTGCCATGCATCCGTGAGTTTTCAACGCATTCCCGATGCATCAGGAATGCATTGCGAAAGCATCGCGAAAACATCAGGAGCACAGTGGTACCAAGTATTTACATAACTCACCTCTTTATCTAGTGACAATGAGTTTTTGAGTAAGCTTCTAAGATCTGTTAATTTCTTCTTTTCTTCATCATGCCTAGTCTTTATCTTATGTGTATGTTAAATATTTTTTTGCACATATTCTCACCTCTTTATCTAATGATAATGAGTTTTTGAGTAAGCTTCTGAGATCTGCTAATTGTTTCTTTTCTTCATCATGCCGTGTCTTTATCTTATGAGTATGATTACATAATTCATCTACATATGAAGTGAAGTGCTCCATAGTTTTAACTCCATCTACAAAAAAACTGAAAAAAGAGTGGAAAAAATGCATTAATACTGATGTTGTAATCAAGATTTTCATATTGCACATGCTTGGTGTTAACCATTCTCTCATAATTGAACTCACTATGAAGTACAAACAAATTGGCAGCATGGAATTGGTTATTTTCAAGTATTTCCTGTCATTGGATGTCAAGAAACACTTAAAAATAAAAGTAGCCAATTTCCATACATATGATTCCCATACACATTTGAAATGCACAAACAGCTTTATATAGCTTGTGTTATCTAGGTCTAGGTATAAATTGGTAGATTACATGTTGATGTTTCAGTCAAGCTATGGGAAACATCATCTTTATTTCAAACATCAACCAAAGTGATAAATATTGGGAACTGCACTTTTATTAATTATCCTTGAACTTCAAATCACACTCACGACATCCTGTATGAGCTGTATATGCTTGTCAGTTGCTTCCCTGGCTCCTGAGTACCTAGCAGGGAACTCTGCAAGATTTTTTCCTTTTAAGCTGACAAATTCCTAACATTTTCTGCCTACTTTCATGCACTCACATACCATTTGTTGGACCTAGATAAATGTAAATCCATCCTAGGAATCTGCATTAATGTACATCTAGAGCTCCCATGGAGCTTGCCCATTATCGCAGCCCATGTTCTTTAAATGTCACATTTAATCAACTTGAACATACATTCACATAATGAGTTGTCCTAACTGTTTACACTTTTATCTTGCACAGCATCAAGCATTATATAGGAGGTAACCAAGTCTAATGAAGAGTGTCCATTTAGCAAAAGATCTAAATTAACAAGAAATATATGACCTTTTACCACAAACCTTCTATAAAGTCATGAATTCTTATTTTGAGGAATGTGTGGCAGAGTGGATAAGATGCCCATCTCGCAATCCATAGGTTGTGAGTTCTATTCCTTGTATCGACGTGATGTGTTCTTGGGCAATTAAGGCGCTTTATCCTCATTGCTCCTTTGCAATATTTAGCGTGCGCTCATTAGGCTTAAGTCTATAAATTGCATTGTGTTTGTTTAGGTTTATTTTAGAATTTATAAAAATCTACCAATTTGACCTGCAGGTCACATGTAGAGTTTGAGGGCCATTCTTCAGAGGATGTTCACACACGTAACCATGGGGCTCTGGGTTTAATATGCATGCACCAAATCTTTGAATTTTGAATTTTCTGTTTTAGTTTTAAGCTTTATTAGATCTAATTTGAAGAGGACTCTCAGAATAAAATATAATTTTGATGATTATGATAATACTCTGGAAATTATAACTGATTATTTTGCAAAATTCTGTCATCGGTCAAACGATCAGAGAAATGCGCTAAATTTTAAGCTTTAATACACTATTGCTTTAAAACTTGGACATTCATTGCAACTTTTTTGTTTCATATAGGAGGAAAATCATACAATCCAAACAAAACGAACCTCCAAAACATTTTGATGTTGAAGGGAAGGGATAAATATGCTCGGTTACGTGTGTGACCTATCGCTGGAGAATGGGCCTTGAGATAAAAACCTTATTATTTTATTTACCATTGTTTACACAGGCAAAATATATGTAAATTTTATACTTTGAAATTTATGCGAAATTTTTTTGCGCGTGTAGATGCTGGTGCCGCCGATGGGCTTACCAAAGGCTTATTTTACTTGAGTTTTTGTGGTGGATGATCACATATATAGTAATGGCACATGATTTGTAAAATTAGATCTCAGTTCTATGGATAGGCCTCATGGACATATTTGTTTACATGATATGTAAAATAAGAGTTAAGCTTAATCGATAAATACATTTGTTGTACAATGAAATCTCCAATCAGTGGACAAGCTTGACCAATGCATTTATTACCCTATAAGATCTCAGCTGACTGACTTCACTAATGGACAAGCTGTATTCTAATCCAATATGACACGGCATTTCCTGTCATTCTCAGAACAATTAATTAGCCACGTATAACACAAATTAATTAAAGCTTACTTATTTTCTGCTCTGAAGTACTCCACTAAATGCTGTATGAGTTCGACACCTTTCTTGGCTTTAATTTCGTTGACTTTAATGAGGTACTGTTGAGAAAAAATAAAAAGATAACGTTGGTCTCCTGTGCAAATGCTCCTTCTTGGGGTACATACAGTGTAAACCTGGTGAGTGTATGAGATACAGCAAAACGACATTCATATTGATTTGCTCCTAAGGCCTCCATGTTATTTGACACTTATTCCTTAAATTTAGAAGCATGAAATCTGAAACATGGATGTTTGCTAGTTCATTGTGGTATAAATTCACTTCCCTTATAATTTTGGAATTTTTATTTTAATGTAGCCAATAGCCATGAAAATCAGCAACAACAATAATTTTTATTCACAATTACCAGTGCAAAATAAGGTACTTAATTTCACAAAGAATTCAATTTTGCCAATTCACTAAGAGCAAAAAGGCCTCATAGATAAAGGACATTTTTTCATCCCCCCTTCCTCCTCACTTTTGGGTACCGCATCACCTTTTTAAAAAATAAAAATGCTGATTATGTACTAGATATTGACCTAAGTCGTTCAAAAATTGAGATCTATGCCACTTTCCTTTTTAATAGATTTCTACATTTGAAACACGTATGGCATGTTTTTTACAAATGTATTTACAAAACATGTACATTTATACCACATTGAGCGTAATAGACAGCAACTGAATGTGCAGTCAACATCTACAAAGGATGGTTTATTCGCAATAAACCCAAAAAACATCTCAGTCCCTCATCAAATTTTAAAAATCTCCGGACAAGAAACAACTTTGTTTTTTCATGTGGTTCAATGGAAAATCAATATACCCCTTCAAGATCAGAATTGTTATGTTTTCTAATCATTTTTAACAGCTTAATTTAAAAAAAAAACCAAATAATTACCAGCACAAAATAAGATACTTAATTTAACTAAGGGTTTAATTCCGTTAATTTCACTAAGTGCAAAAAAATTAAATGACAATGACCTTTTAAATTGGTCAATCGAGTTGCAACTTTTTGTCTGACTACCTTTTTCATCGAATATAACAGAAAATTTAAAGTTTCCCGGAGAGGGGCACTTACATTGATGGAAGGTACCGGTATGTGCTGCCCTCAAGACCCCCCTTTTCAAGCTTCCTATTTCGCTCCCTAACATACCTATTTCAAAATTACTTCAGTTCTGAAGACCCTCATTTTCAAAGAAAATGACTCAAAATGTGTTTTATAAAGCTTTCAATCTAATTTTGAGCGACCAAAAATCAGTTCCACAAGACCCTATGTTGGATATCGCAGGTGACATATACCTACCACAAAAACTTTTCTGAGTACCCCCCCCCCCCTCGAGTATAGTTTACTTGTATACCAATATGAAATTTCCTATGTATTCAATGTATATGTTTACACATAAGTATTTGACTTTGGTTTGTTAAGAAATTTAACATCTTTTTTATATTTATATTGATATCCTGTTGGTCAACAATTTTCAGAACTTACTTCACACATCTGGAGTTGAAATAACCTTCTTTCTTTCTCCATTTCTTCTGCTACCTGCAATTTAAGATGAAAATAGAAAGGCATTCCAGGTTAGCACACCTTAAAATTTGAGCCTTTTTTAAAAATTCCACTTACAATGCATTCGGAGTTCAACAATTTCACAGCGATTTCATCGCACGACGTCTGTGGATATGCAGTCTTTACACGCGCTCTGAATATTGCGATATAACTTTTGAAGACTGCGTATCAGTAGACGTCGAGCAATAATCGCTGGACTCTGAACGCACCATTACAAGTAAATAGCATTGAAACTTGTGCATTATCTGAAACCTTAACAGTAATAATGGCGGCATGCCAGTTATAACCGTTCCGTGTTTATGGTGTGATCTGGAAAGGCATGCTTGCTGATGATGACGTGAAAGTATGCAAGTGCCTGACCAGGATGTACCTCATACCCACCGACATCAGTTCTAATAAGACAAGCATCCATTGCTGCTTGCTTCCTTTCCAATGATAACTATTCAAGGAATGTTTATAGGGGAATCGGGATACGCCTCCATCTTATTCGCTCATGGAGCAGAGTTATTGTACCTCTGGATATATAGAGTTTGGCCGGATATCCAGGCAGATCGCGTAAATCTTCACTTGACGCATACACAGCGTGTGCATTTTGTTTCATGCGCAAACCGTGTCTGCGTTTCAAGTTAGCGTGTATTGCGACTTGCTCTGATCAAAGTATGCCAATTTCCTCGCTAATCCGTTGAGATGACTCTCTAAGTTAGGTACGCTAAGCCGTAAAATGCTGGAAGTACAATAACTCATCCCCAATGAGCGACAATCCAAAATGGCTGATGTCCCATTTGAATTACACGACGGGAAATCAAAATGGCAGCGAGTACCGATTCCCCTTTTAAAATTCCTTGTAACCATTATAACTTACCTCATACCCACTGACATTAGTTCTAATAAGACCAGCATCCTTTGCTGCTTGCTTCTTCTCCCTCTCAACCCTAGTGCTGAAATGGAAAATATGATATGCAAATATTGAAAATTACAAACTTATTGAAATTGACACACCTATTTGATTATTATGCTGTTGAAGATTGCACTTTTAATTATTAAAATGAAATCATTATACAAACTTTTCAGAGTAACTCTGTTAATTATTTAAATTTTAACACATATGGTCAAAATAAATAACTAAACTAGAACAAAGGAAGTTTCACTTTCTGCTACATTGTACAATATCAATATCCTGTAAAAACTCAATAAATCTGGATAATATAACATGTACAATAAGTCATTATTAAATTTGAATTGCTTTGTTATCTGCATATACATTAAGGGAGAAAGAAAAATGTGCCTGCCTGGAAATCGTCCTCAGCACCTCTAGGAATACAAGTTTTAACACCTTAATCAGGGGGCGTATATGGTTTGGCAGGGTGGCAGGTCTCCAAATGATCTTAAGAAAACAATGCAATTCCAACATCCCTTCATATGCCTGTATTAATTCAAGCTTATTACATTGGCATTTGGCAATCTCAAGACCGGTCAAAAATGATCATTATTACATAGTAGGATTTTAATTGAATAACAAAAAGTTGTTGAATGTCATCTGGTGTAAAATATTCTCATTATATTATGATAATTGATTTATCAACATCAAATTTATGTAATAAAAGCAGTGCACTGAACTCTACTAGCGAGTAGTTCTCTTCTATTTCACATATAATTCAGCAAACAAAGGCACTTTAATAGGCCAGAGGGAGGGGTCTCACACTGATATGGTACCCAGATAAGGTAAACACATATGAACACACTTAATTTGGGTAAATTTGTTGAAAAAACACATAACACTGTAAGTAAAATGTGGTGCCAAAGGGTCGGCCAAAGGCACCCAATTTTGAGTAAAACTGGGTGCAAAAAGCTCTCAATTTTCCTCAAATTGGGTGTTTTTCAATCAGAATTGGTATAAGGCTATATTGGTAGCTATGTAATGAGTCAATATAGCAAATGGTTACTTTTAAGTCCAGCATGCATATCTGCATGTTTTAGAAGGTCCCTTCCCTAGATTATTTAATAACATTTTTTATACAATAATTACTATAGCAGTTGACAGCAACGATATAGCTGATGTTTGTATGAATTCTCCGTGGACATGAGATGATTTGCTTTGTGCAATCATAATGAATTTGGTACACAGTAGGCCAGTTCAAATGTTCTGTCCGTGCATAACAATGCATTTTGTAATCCGTAGTAAAATATTTTGTTAACCCATTACTAATTCTATTCACTGGAGTCAATAAGTATAGATAATGCCCACTTGAGAAATTGCAATCCTTGACAGTCCTTTTGTGTTTACACGAAATAAAGCACAACTAAACTTCTCTAGGCGTTATGCTTTTCGTCAAAGACAATAGCCTATCCTATACTTTGATTGACAGGCCTCTTTTGTGCGGTAAAATTAATTCGATACTTCTATTGTCATTTACGATTTAGTTAACAAAATCCTTTGTCCTTTAATGAGATAGCGGACAGAACATTTGAACTAAGCTAGTGAAATGTAATACTTTTGTTTACCCATTGTCTCCATTACCCACGTTTGATTAGTCAGAGCTGGGATACACACGATATCACATGCTTTGTGGTTTCCTGATTTATCAATTCAATCACTTTTTTACTGTTTTGCTGTTTTTCATATCACATTACTGCCGGTACAATCTGGGTGTTACAATACAAGATGTTGCAATAGTTTTTATCACATAAAGCTCTGTCACACATCACCGTTTAGAGCCCAAACATACAAATCAATCAATCAATCAATCAATCAATGATACAAGTACTTGCATAACATGCATACCCCATGAAGGAGTCTATTCGTACAGGAGACCCACGGCTTTACGTGACTGTCCGACCAAGGAGCAAGTAGAGTAAAGTTTCTTGCCAAAAGGTTTCAAATACTGAACATGAGCCAAACAGACACCAAATGCATGGATAACAAATTAAAGATATACATAACATACACAACTTTATGGATAATGTATGAACATATTTCTAACAAACACAATATTTAATAAATCAAAACAATAGTAGGATTAAGTACGTTAGACGTATGTTTCGCTCTGTATGTTAACGTGTGACAGAGCCTTTAAACTCAAAGTAATTTGCTTGAGATGAACCTTTTTAGTACCATATTTCCATGCCACTCCAATCTAACAATGAAAAATCACAGCATCTCAATAAATAACGATATGTTCAAGTAATATATGATAAGACCAAGCAAAATAATTCAGGAAATAGAAATGAGGACTTAATTTATATGCTAGCAAAAATTATGACATTCTAATTAGAAAATCATTTAGCATGCTTTCATGCTTAAAACTAATTACTGTAAAACAAGAAATATTTGCGGAAAGAAAATTTTGCGAATTTTAGAATCTGGTTTTTTTTGGCGGCATTTTAATTTCGCTAATTGTATCAGCATGCCATTGAAATCATTGTACATTATTAATATTAGCGGCAAATTAATTTTGCGATTTTGGGGTATTACCGAAATTAGCGAAATTAAATAGCAAATAATCTAACCTTTGATTGCAATCAATAATTTTGAAACAAAAAAATCACTTCTTTGGGTATCATGCAAAATTTGGCATTCCAATAGAATGCATAAGATTGATGACAATGCATTTTTATCTTGTTTTGAGCTTTGCTGGTAAGCAACGAGAATATCTGTGGGAAATTCCCTTGGTATCTATTGTCTTTAATCCCAGTCAAAATCATTGAGCCATGAATTTTTCAACTTAAAAACAAGTATTAGTCATTTGGATTTTCTTCAAGCTAGTACTGGGTTCATGTCATATTGTTTAAAATGATTGCACCTGGTCAAATTTATGTACAAACAAAAAGGTCTGCTAAAACTATGAAAAGGTCTGCAAAAAGAGTTTTCCAAAACCAAATCAAACTTGTAAGTTAAATTTTAGGTTAGAAACTATACAAAATATTTACAAAACTTATGAAAACTTCTTACACAGATATTATTGTATTCACATTGTTAAGTCACATTTAAAAGTAATATGGCAGCAATTATGCCAAGTTAAAGACTACCAAATGGGCCCTAATGACAACCATGTAAGAAATGACAAGACAATAAGGTACTGGAGTGTTGATTGGCGAATTGTTGACATAAAGAATAAGTATGGTTTTTTTAGTCAAAAAGAGTATGCGATACACAGACAATTATTTAAATTGCGTTTTTAGGTCACTATATTTTTTGTTGCGCTTTTCATCATTTTTTCCCCTCACGATGTAAAAACATTAAAATGCAAAAAATATCTATAAAACCTTAATAAAGTGGTTAAATGTGAATTAATTTAACCTTATGCACACGGGAATCTGAGACAAAGTTTTTGTCTCGCATTTGAAATATTTAATTGTCATAAATAAATCTTAACTGTTGGATTTTGTATTAAGCTCTTGAAACTTGATTCCCTGTTTAGCATAACATTTTTGTCAATGCATAATGAGGCAACTTTTTCATTATTCATTATTTTTACATTTTCATTTTTCAACAAAATGAACACCTTTTTGCATGTATTTAGAAGACCTACATCCACATCTGACAGTTATTGGCTGCTTTTTACAAAGAAACAAACATATATTTCTACTTATTCTAGCATCAATCACTGCATAAACCATGGGTGCAGCACTTTTATTCATTAGAAATTGACAGAAAAAGACCAATTAATGTAAAAAATGAATTTTTCAAAATGAGTTCTTGATCACCAAACGAGGCAGGAATTTCATAGCAAGGGGGGGGGGGGGGGGGTAACAGTAAACCGTAATTCAAGTTTCAAGGGCCTTAAACTGGGTCCACTCGCCAGTCCGAAGGCTCGCTAGTCCGACAACTTGCTAATCCTTAGGCTCGCTAGTACTGACGAGTCGTTTTTAAAATTTGGACTAGCGAGCTGTTTTTGATATTCGGACGAGCCTTTTTTTATAAATCGGACTGGTGAGCCTAAATTACAATTTGGACTAGCGAGCTGTAAGACAAGCAAGCCGTCGGACTAGCGAATTGTTTGACTAGCAAGCTGTCCCCAATTATACATGCCCATAATAAATATTACATATAAACATTTTTGTTTGGCATTGAAATATTCAGTTGTCATAAGATTCTCGATGTAAACACCTTAAACCATATCAATCCACCCACCCATAAATTCTTATCATAAACTCAACCACTTATCATTGGTAAATATATCCCCTGTGTTTGGGCTAGTGACACTTTAGATGCTTAATGAAGCAGTTAAAGTTCAAATACAATCAATAAGTCAAGCAAAAATTATTACACACAGCTATTTATTTCAGTCTTGTAAATATGTGAATGTGGTATGTCTTTTTTATACAGACTTATATTCAAAACAAATTTTAAAGTTCAAATATAAACAATAAGTCAAGCAAAAATTACATACAGATATTTATTTTAGTCTTGTAAATATGCGAATGTATTATGTCTTTTGCATTCAGATTAATATTCAAAACAAATTTTAGCTTATTAGTTGAAATATGGTAACATTTTGTGAAATGGTTTAAATCTGGGTAGCAAAAACATGTTTTTTTATTAATGAAATTGGCATGCCCAAATTAATGTATCTAGTATAATTAGTTGTTTAATCATTTAATAATAATACCCTGGCATACTTGTTTACATTTGAAATTTTGTTCGTTCAATAAATTTTTTTCTTATTTTGTACACATCGTTTGAAAGCACTTAATGAAAAAAAAAAAAAAAAAAACTAGCTATAGCTAACTAGCTAGTTGATTTTACCTTATCATCTCAAAACATTTTCTATTGTTTCAATTTCTCAACACACCAAGTGTACACTTGATTGATAAAAAAGGAATCATATATAATATGGAAAACATTACATTTCCTTTTTCTATGAAATTCAATTGGTAGGGTTTTTATTTATGAATTTGTTAATTTATTTATTTGTCTTTTTTTATGACCAGCTAAAGAGCATGACAGAGTTAAGTAATTGGAACGCAGCTGCAGCTCTTCATTAAAAATGTATGTGCATTTGGGTTTCCAGTTCAAACGTACTTCCAAGTTTTTTTAAATTTTTTTGAACAGTTTGACATTTCATAAGCCTAACAGAGTTGCCCTCATACAAAGCAGGGCTACACTGTAACAGCAAATTTATATATCATATTTGTAGTAAGATTGTCAGGGTACCTTATGCTAATACCTACACCGCCCTGGAAGCTTCTCTCGGTATTTCTCTAGACCTGCTAATTGGTCCAATATTCTTCAGCTTTCTTCTATCGATTCATGACCCTTGCCCTGGGAATGATCGGAACCCAAGGGGGAACTCGCACTTCCAACTCTGCAATTATGTAGGCCTATAATAGTCCTGATTGTACCATTGTTTTACCCCCGGGGGTTTTATCCTGGGACCATAAAACCATTTCGTGATTTAAAACAATGGCATATTAAATGTTATA
>JXSR01S002739.1:43139-65230 GCA_000969725.1 Ophiothrix spiculata | reverse complement strand
ATCATAAGTCTGTGTAAGAATATAGGCGTGACATAAGGTCAAATGATTTTGCAAAAAGCTATTAATTATAATACGAGAAGAAGCGAGTCAGAACGAGAAGGCCCAATCAGGACACGCGGTGAAATTGGGTGAGTAATCGAAAACTACCGAGTGGACAGATTCTTTTTGGTAGAATAATCCTCCAATTTCGACCTGTGCAACATAAAATTAATGGTTTGATTTGAAAACAGACATCGTATTCTACCCAATATTTGAATAATTAAAATGTTGCGCAGGACAGATTTTGAGATTTTTTCGGATAATTTTGCCATAGAGAACTTAGAAAATGGTGAAAGGATTGAAGTAAAGTGAATGAAAATAATATTCCACCTTTAAAAAGTGACATTATCTTTTCAGCTTCTAATATCCGTGAATTATTTAATTTAAAGTTCTACAAACTTAATTCAGTCATGTTTTCAGTATGTATGTTTGTTCGTAAAAAAATTAAAAATTAAAAATGCATCCATCGGAGTTTTCCGTAACTGAAACCGGAAGTAGCTTCAACATGACAAAAATTGCCTAAAATATAGCATTAAACACCGCGAAAAACGTTTCTAGTTATTAACCTTCCAGGGCGGTGTAGCTAATACCATTCTTTAGTACCAAAATGAATAATTATGCTAACAAATCTATCGTCAAAATATGCCATCATGAATTGAAAGTTGAATATCCCATTCAAAGAAAACGATTGAAAGAAAAAATAATATTGTTCTAAGGCACTATGCATAAATCACAAGTCCACCAATTGTATACAATTTCAGATTATTTAATCAATGAAAACATTCATTTATTCAAGTGTGCCTTGGTGAATGAATTTAAATGGTGCATGAATTTAACAATGGTGTCAAAACAATGAAAGTGTTAACCTGTACAAGCTAAAGTACCACCAAATGCAAATCGGCCTACTCCTTTTTCTTTGCAAAATTTTGTATTTTTAATGGGGTTACTTTTCAAATTGTTTGAAAATTAAGAATTTTTCATTGAAGGTCGTAAAATTAATGATAAAATTGCGCATATAAAAAAGATTTTAGTATAAATTGGACTCAAAATTGGGAACATTTGATACATGGGTGGGTCCCCTTTTCTTGCAAGGTAATAGAAAAAATGTGGTCGCTCAAATCAACTATACAGGTATAGTATTTATGTATGAATAACATAATCATATTAATTAATATGCACATGTTCGTCCCAATATCTATGTGCAGCATAAAATGCTTAGGTTAAATATATTAACCTAGATGACTTGGTCTATATATTGATTGGTTGTATCATGACGGCTTAATTTATTCCACCAACATCTGGGACCTACAGTGATGTCACCAGTTCATTACCAGCTTTTCATTTAAAAACAGCTTTGTGCAATAACAAAGCTAAGCTTTGTGTAACGGACCTAATTAATTATTGTTATTTAAAGATAAAGACAAAGTATGAACGCAAAGGTATTTGGTTATTCAAATTCCACGAAAAATGTTTTGTTCTTTGTTGAATTTTACATATATTCTAATGGTATAAAGCCATTGAAAAAAATAAACCAGCTGACAACAAAAATAATCTCACGTAAACAACAAAGAGTTTAACCCATAACAATGATAGCAATACTTGTTTGGTGCTGTGCATATAAAGACTCCCCAAAAAAGTCTCGAAAAAATGGCTTGTGTGCCAATACGGAACTCACAAATGTAAATTAAATTTTTTGTGAACAAGCGCTGAAATTTCAGCTTTCATTTGACACCCTATTTTTGACAGTTGACTGAGAAACATTAAAAATTATGACCTTTTGAAACCCTCAAGCTCATTTCGAAAAAGTTGCAAATTTCATTTTTCGCACTGTACAAACCATTGACGCAAGACTTAAGGATCAATATGAGGTAAGTGAGTTTGGTGTCAAATGAAAGCTGAAATTTCAGCGCTTGTTCACAAAATCTTCTTTGTCTTTGTCTACGATTTCCGTATTGGTGCAAGAGCCATTTTTTTCGAGGTGAGGCGATACTTTTTTGGGAGTCTTTACCTGTAAACAATTGAATGCAAAATATCCTTATCTGATCCTGACTCTAGTTTCTTTTCTTTATTGGAAATGAATTGTTTAAAAAGGTTTCAAAATTGTTATAAAAGAGTTTGTATGAATATAACATTTTGCGAATCAAATTGCTGAGAAAAATTATTTGATTGGCGTAACATAGAAAAAATTAGGATACGTAAGTCGGTCTTTTTCCCCCCATCTTTTATTTTTGTTTTTCACAAAAAAAAAGAAAAAACCCATCAAAATTCCATGCCAGTTTGGGTGCTTTTTACAATAATTAAAAAAAAATCAACCAATTCACTAAATTTGCTTTTTCCAATTCTATTTTTTTTATTTGTCCAGAAACGGCAATCAAACAATATTTTTTTTAAGTGTTATAAACTAAAATGTCTAATATTTCACTGATTTCACTTCACATATAAATACAAATCAAAGTAATCGATGAAGGTCAGACTCACTGAAAATAAAAGTGGATGTGAAGTACTTCAACTATTAAAGATGTACACACCATTCCCAACCGACTACTGCACTCTACAGCATTCCTTGGTAATCCAATCTGGCATGTATCATCTCTGCACAAATCCCACTATTTTTCTTAATTAGAAATGCATCTGTTAGCACTGTGCAATATATAAGGACTTACAATATCAACCATAATCCAACCAAACAGGACAGCCTCCTAAACTCATCCCAATCACACCATCAGAATTGTACCAAGAGAAAAATTCCCATTTTCTATATGCCACATTTTGTTGATAACCTGAGACAGTAGCAGAAGAAGTATGGCCCTACAATGTCTTTAAGGCAATTCACATACACTAAACAACTATGATTTTATTTCATTGTTCTAACTCCAGAAGAATTGAGAATTCAGACGAACTTTTTTAAAGACACTCTACTACTCTTGAAATAGATTCATCAGAATTGATGAATCTTATTTATTATTATTTATTTTATTTATTTACACTCTACTACTTGTTTAACATCAGCGATGTATTCCCGATGTGAATTCATAACATTGCAAAAGGTTTACAAAAGCACTAACTAGGCATTATAGGCAGGCATTGGTATGAGTTTATGCTTTTATTGAATTTTGTCACTATATGTATGCATTTACAATGTTTGTGTGGAAAACGCATCACCAAACCATCCCCAATGTTCGTTCAAGCATCGCCAAGTAATTCACCAATATAAATACCAAGTACTTTACTGTGGCTTCATCAATGCATCTGCAGTATCTTCATGATTCAACAGTAGGATACTAAGTAATTGACATAAAAAATGATTCAGGAGTATGTTGCTGTTGCTTCAAGACATGTTTTCCCAAATCATGGACATGATTGTGCTGCAGTATCTCCAGGTGCTAAGGCATTGGTGCTACTTCACTGACCTCTTTTCATGAAAAAAACCCCATCATGAATGCATTGCAAAATCTTTGACATTCGAGTGTGATGTCTCTAAATAAATCCCTCTTAACATCCCCAAGGTCAATCTTTCTGCCTATGCTTCGTAAATCATTCACCAATGCTTTTGCAATATTTTCTTATGCATCATGGAGTCTTTCCCAAAGCTTTCAAGATGTCATGAATTTACATCACAATTACACCACCAGTACACCATCAAAGCAAAAGACGCCCAACGGGACCAAACCATCATAACATTTTCTTGAGTGTTTCTATTTTATGACTATTTGGTTTGGGATAGTCTAAATCATACCAGCGTACATTAGTGGTGTGGCATAAGTGCATCAGGGGGACAAATAAGGAAACATGCAGCAACTCCTTTCATTCATACTTTACCTTGCTGTTTCAATCACTTATCAATCAAAATGTCAACAAAATTGCACAGTCAATGAAATTTTATCTCCACATGGGAAAAAATTGGTAATTGAGTAACCTTATTGCCAGGCTTATTTGCCGATTCCCAGGAAATTTTGCTATTTTGCCAAAGAAATATTGTAAGGTGTGAAATTTATCATTCTGTATGAGGAGTTTCATGCCAGTGTGTCAGAATTTGTTTTTCTTACATGCACAGGGGTGTTTGAATTTGGTTATTTTTATACGTAAGTTTGACATTGATCATATAAGTACATATAGGAATAATCGAAATTTTGATTTATTTGTGAGCATTTAGTGAAATACACATACACCTCATACTGAAAAATTTACAAACATCTTGTGTAACTTTTTCACCGGCTTTTTCAGGCTTAGTGAATAGTTAGTTTCATAAAACTCTGTAGTTTACAAATGATATTTGAATACATGAAGCTTTATGAGTATTTATGAAAGTGCTAGTTTTCCTTCAAATTCTTTGTAATGTCCTTTGGAACAAACACGTACATTGTGCATGCGCAACTGTGTACGTTTGAGTATATTTCTTGATTTCCTGTGAACATGTTTCCATTCAGGAAAATCATCATAAGCATGACTGGTTTTAGAACAGGAATTCAACTATTTCCTCTTCATGAATTCAGTACACTGAAGGTATAGTTTTGTGTGTCTATAAACAGCACTTCTTCATTAAAATAATAATGTCATATAAGCTGACCTAAATTAAACCAAAGATCCTCATTTCAGTTGGAAAACCAATACAAACGGTTTGCTTCATATGCTACACTGCAAAATTGCCTGTATCAGTCCTGGATCGTATTCCTGGCATATCATAATATCAAAGCTCCCTAATAATATATTGTATTGCTCAGGTTAACAAAGCAATCAAGATTTAAGTCTTATTCAAAGACAAAACCCAACAGATCTCGAACTTGCCAACCTACTGATTAGACAATAATAACTGCGCATCATCTTTTTGAGGTCATTGTTTAAAATCAGAGGTGTTTGTTTTGGGCCGAGGTACTTTTCTGAGGAGCTACGCCGAAGAAAAGTACCGAGACACAAAACAAACACCGACGATTTTAAACAATGACCGAATTAAAAGATGGTGCAAAGTTATTATTGTCATTAATAACCGTCTTTCGACATTTTTAATGCCTTTTATGCGTGATTTTATAAAGAAATACTTTATTAAACTTATTTCTTACTTAAAGGTCAACGTACCCCTATAAGAGAATTTCGATCAGCCCAGGCATGACGATCAACGCGTAATTTGACAAACGCGCGTATTCATTGGCGTTTTATGAGAAAACACAGGTCATTATAAGAAGTCATTGTTACCTGATAATGACCGCGCAGTTTTTTGCGTAAAAGTAGAAATAATCTTAAGAGATTGGATAGTGCTACTACGCAGGTTATTAATTCAGAGTAAAACACTAAATTTTGCGTAGAAAAATGCAAGCCCATTTAGATTCTCCCTAACACATAAACGAGAGTCTTTAGACTCTCCTCTATTCAGTTTGTGTGAAACGTAATACATTTTACAAGAATTAGACTGGACTCTTATACTTCTGCGAGAGTGAATGCCGAAATTCCAACCCTAGTCCACACTAGTTCATACAAACTCCCTTATTACACTCCAGGCATATGGAGAAATTGGGAGGGATAATTAATATTTCCTAGCTAAAATTTCTATTACAAATCCCCAACTTACTATTTTGATTCGTAGTCCTTCCAGGCTTTCTCAAAAGGCTTTTTCAGGTCTCCTTTCTGTCCCTTTAAATCTCCTTTAAGTAGTGAATCTAACGGAAACATGATGATGTTGTTCAAATTTTGCACCTGCAAGTAACCAGAATACATGTAAATGATTTATTTAATAGCCATTCTCTAAAGAGGATGAATCAAACAGCGCAACAATACAAATCTACAGCAACATCCTGGTAGACGGGTGGACATTTATATCGAGCCAAAAGCTATTTTTGCCTCCAGAATATGTAAAAAAGGCCACTCTTGAAATTGTTGTACACACAGGTTGTTTATAAAACCCCAATTTTTTATAGTTGTTGGATTTAATTCGTAAATGCGTGTCTCTAGCAAATACGCAGTGGTTTCTGACGCGAGCGTATATTTTCAAGGTTGTTTAGTTCATGTGTATGCACAAGGCTCTGAGTACGCGTTCACAAATTAAATCCAATAACTTGGTGAAGGATGACGTTGTTCCTCGAGCAAAAAATGTTTTTACAATTGGTCCATTTCCATTCCTAGGGTGTGTGTACCCTAGGGAAGATATGGAGTGTTTCGTATCATGCATTAATTCCAATGGAATTGTTAGGACAGCATTTGGGTAGTTATAGTGCATGCCCAAAATGTAAAATTTCAACAATTAATAACTATAGGATAATTTCATCACTAATTATTCACTAAAATTCCATTACAAACAATTCCATAGGAAGCAATGCATGATGGGAAGTCCACAATATCTTCTCACACACTATCATCATCCAAACAAACCCTCATCCCACATCCAATGATAGACTAATGATCAAGCCGGATATTATTAGTTTTATTTTATGTAGGCCAAGATAACACTTTCAAGCTCATATTACACAAGATATATTGTTAAAGGTTTGGGGTGGGCCCAGAGGATGATTTAAAACCTTCCCACAATACGCAGTAACAGCTCAGTGAGCATGAATGAACTAAATGAAATGTTCAGCGAGGTCAAATTACTACTGCTGTGTATTTATGGGAAAGATGTTAAATTCCACACTAAATCAAACTGTATTATGGGTGTGAAAACTTACAGCGATCAGAGATTTGTTTACATATTCAAAGAGTTTAAAATATGACTTTCTCAAGGTAATTTTAATATACCCATTGCTTCACTAATAAATGTACTGTGCCAGATTTAAATCATGCATATTGCTGTACATGTCAATGGGAAATTGATCTCACTGGGGGCTGTTTTGAACTATTGATTTCAAATTTAGAATGGAATTTTGGGAAGTATTAAAACACCATATGAGCTCATATGAGGTGGGTCCTCAACATTGGTTATTTAAAAGAACAAGATCAAGGGCTCTAATGTTGAAATGAACTAGCCAACTCTTCTACAAAATGATATTGTAGATACAGCCTGCTTAATGCTTGCATTTCCGTAATCAGGAAGATATTTTACACATGTATGTGCTAGAGTAAAGCAGGCATGAGAAAATGCATATATGCATTTTGTCTACCTGGTTGGCTGTCACACTGAGCCAAGTTTAATCTTTCAAAAAGTTCAGTGACCCAAACACGACTTTCAGTCACAATAACCTTCAAAGTTGAATTGATTTCTGCTATTTCTAGAGTGAAAAGACTTAATGGATTGTATCAATACTGGTGAAAGTCAAAGGTGACAACATAACATTGTAAACAATCTGCTACATTACAAGTATTACATAGATGTTTTGATTTTTGAAATGAATGCATTTTCTGGATGGTGGGGGGGGGGGGTATAGTAAGTCGATAAAAGACGGTAACACAGTACCCTACATGTAAATCGTCAAGGACATACAACGATCCTGGGTTTCCCAACCGGTAATCAATTTTTTCTGAAATTTTAGCCCAAACACAGTTTTACCTTTTGTAAGCTGTGACATAAGCTCCAGCAATTTATATACAAGAAGGGAGCATGGCTGAGTGGTTAGAGCACGGATCTCTTAATACATAGGTTGTGGGTTCGAGCCACGGGCCAGGCGGTTTACGTCTCCTTGTTTCCTTGGGCAAGAAACTTTACTCTAATTGCTCCGTGGTTCGGATAGTCTCGTTTAGCTGTTGGTTCCCTGTGCGAATGCTCATTCTTGGGGCGCTGCATACAGTGTATACCTGGCAGTCATAAATGCAGGCAATTTGATTTGTTGTTTAAGATGGGCGGTAGTGCACATCCATTTCACGCCTACTTGGGTGCACCATTATGCTTTATCAGAGCATTGTGGGATTAAATTTCAGTAAAGATTGATTTCCGGTTGGGAAACCCAGGATCAACGTATTAATACCTGTAGGCCTATATCGTGCTTGTCCAGCAACTTACCCTAAAATCTTGAAAACTACCCTAAACAAAGATTTTGCTCTAAAACAAAATATACCCTAAGTGCATGTTGCCTAGTGATTTGTTTAACCTTAACAGTGATTTTCCTTTATTGTTTTTAAAATGAAACAAAGATGTATAGGTCTACATTACTGAGTTCTGTTACCATTATCCAAAACCGACCCCAAAATTTCAATTTTTTAAAAATCATAGCTCACTGAACTTGGCAATGACATGGGAGCCCAGGTATGCCTGCATACATGTACTCTGCTGTGCAACATAGAGCACATTTCCATTAGGCCCCCTCAAAAAAGGTTTGTTTCAGAAACCTGTACGCATTGCTATGTGAAATGAATTGAACGAGAGCTGCGCGCTGGTTGTAAATCTGCCCCATCCTCTGAATTTCATTTTTTTTTTAAATCATAGCTCACTGAACTTAACAAATGACATGTGTGCCCAGGTATGTTGTCAGGCAAATGCCTGCATACATGTACTCTGCTGTGCAACATGAACACATTTCCATTAGTGGAGTTCTCCAATCAATAAACATATTGTATGGCAATGTAGGAATAGAAAAGCCATGAGAAATTTGATCTGAACTCTACCTTAAAATTTCTCATGTTTCTTATTCATTACTACTCAGGTGAATTGCACTTTGATGTAAATTACCATCAAGTTCACGATATAAACTAGAGGGTTGCCGTATTTTTATTATCTGCATGTTTTCACAATACTCCAGACGACGATGGCCATGCCTCCTCACAAATAGATATCCCGCCGCAGTATCGGCCGTTTAATTTCAATACGTAGAAAAGTAAATCCTCAAATAAACTTGAATTACTTTGCTATGAATGGGGTTCATCTGTGAACCCCAGCAGATTTAAAATAATATAATAAAGTGTGTCACTATATGAATACTTTTATTATTATTTGAATAAAGGTAAAAATATGAGTTTTGAAATTTTTGCAATATCAATGCGCCAATAGAGAGACACGTAAAATGTTCCCCAAATTTGCGTTTTCGAAATCCCTAGTCAAAAATTTAGTAGCTTCTTCTAAATCGCTAGGATCGCGGCCGCCTCCGCCTGACAATACTCCCAACTATAATTGTAACGTACATGTCACTCTTATAAATATACAAATCTAAAATCAGTACTAATTTTAAAAGGAAAAAAGTAAATTTACCATACTTTGGCCTTGTTCATATAAAAATCACATCTGTACTTTGATCATCACTAAATTGTGAGGCTTTTCTTCATCCGCAAGTAAACATAACCAAACTTTCAAGCGTGCCATAGATAATGGGGCAAACTGCACAAGAGCTTGGCATTCCACAACCATTTACATTCCAGAGATGTACATCTATGTCAGGCCTTCTCAAATAGCGGCCTGCGGGCCAAATCCGGCCCGCAAACTACTTTTATTTGGCCCTTTGATCGCCTCTGGAATACAGAAGTTAACTAACAGAAGTATATAGGAAAAGTATTGAAAAAGGTCTTGTTTTGGCCCTTTATTTTGGCAGGAGCCGAGTGGACCCGAATACCCCCAATTTGAGCTCCATGGCTGAGACGCCATTACATGGGCTGGTATACAAAGCCTGGTATCTCCCCTTTAAATGTATGTGCAATCCGCATCTAAATAGACCACTTACACATATGCATGTACAGAGAGTGCTGTACAGTAGATCTGGATCTGATGCCCATGTAGCTACAGTCTACTGTAAAGCAGCTTACGGAGATGCGCATTCATCTGAATTTGCACTCCCATATAGATTGCCCCAACATCTGACTTAAGGGATATAATAAATTTACAGACAAGCAATTGCTTCAGCTGCCCAAGTCAATAAATGAAAGTGTTTTTGTCCCATCTTTATATTTTGATCGTCCGTAACGCCATTCAATGATTGATTGTTTAACATCAACTTAAACTATTACTATTTGAGTCGGTCAATAATTTGATAATTTGCTTTCTTTTATGGGCCAAAGTATATATGTTGGCTTGTGTCAGCACGGCTCGGTTGACTTGGTTTGGTCTTAACTGATTATTCCCCGACTAAGAACATTGATTCTGACCATGGATGGACAAGCTGCCTCTGCATGCCAACATTTTCCCATCTGTACCTTACACATTTGATCAATTAGATGGTTGATATACTATCCCCTTAATCTTCTCATTTTTGCTAGTTAGGCACCATTAGTCTTATCGCAACATTCACCCTAGTCTATATGTGACCGTTCACAAATAACCTCTAATAAAAGTTGGCATTTTTGATACAGAGCGAAATATATGTAAAAGTTTTATCCTGACAAAATCAAGATTTTGTTTTGAAACTTTCATGTTTTCTTAAAACCCCTTGCAAAATATCAGCTTTCATTTTGACTCCAAAAGTACAGTAAAATTTTCTAGACATTGTTGAAATGGAAAAGTACATAAGATAGAATCTTTGAGGCAAGATTTCTCAGTTTTACACATTTTGAGTTTTCATGCTTCGAAGTATCATAATTCAGATCTTTGGTGCCATTTGAACCTGACACTAGTTTCAAACCTTTTCAAGATTAAAAAATGTCTTCTATTGTATCTTGTATCTTCTTTTGTAATATAAAATATAACAAAATTGATCTGAGCCCATTTTACTAGAGTTTTGTGGTGGATGATCACACATTATGATGTAGGTTCAGTATGGAGCATGGAAAGTGGAAGTGTTTGTTTATAACAGTAAATTCAGATTCAAGTCTTGGTTGATGTCTAGTTAATATTAACTGACAAGCTGGTTAGAGTGTTCAGCATTCATCTTTGTGTGAATGGAATAAATTTAAAGGCGAGTTTAATTGCCGGATAAAGAATAATATTTTGACTCGTTTGAAATATTCCATTTTAAAGAAATTATGTGCACAATAGTTGCAAACTACTGGAAAATCTAGTTTAACAAAATAAATTTCCTGTAGTTTTCATGGGTTATTTTTAGAGACATTTTTGGATTTATCCTGTGCAAAACAAATGTCAGATCTTTTAACCTGTGTATACTTTGATCGACACCAAATAAGGGTGTTTTTTTTGACATTGTGAAATTGTACAGAAGGGTGTGTGCGAAGCTGAGCACAGTGCAACTGCAAGGGACGCAGAGCTGGTCATTTAAGTGTGATTCGCGCATCAGTGGGACAAGCTACATCCGAGCTTGGAATGTACAATACATCCATGTAGGCCTACATCGATGTACATTCCAGGAGTTGAGATTGTGTCTACACGATGACGCGTCAACCAATTGTGGATTCATGCTGCGTATTCAACTGCGCGTATATGTGTTTGCGCTTACGCGTTATACATGCGCGTACTACATAGATTTAGAGGGGAAAGCATTTTTTTGTTCATGCTTAGATACCTTTTATTGCAACTTGTGAAAATTTAAGAAACATAACTTACTAAATTTTTCAGAAGCGCAGCTAATTCTTTGGTTACTACGGAGAATTTGAGAAATGCAGCCCCTAAATCTGGCTCGGCTCTTGTTAAGGAATTGGACCCAAGTTTCTCCAGATTTTCTGCAAAGGATAGTAAATTCCCAACATATGCTGCAAAACAAACAAAAAACAATGTAAAGTTAAAGGAATAAGCCTTAATCCATATGTGTATGTGGGATATAAAAATCAAAGCCTTTTTAAAGCAGCAAGAAATGTGTAATTAAAATGAAAAGGTAAATGAACAAAAAAAATGCTTAACAAGTTCAACTACCTAGATCAATCACTTAGAAACAGGCAAACATAACAAACAATCATAATACTACATAAATGAATCCCGGGAAATTATTCAATCAATTAATGAACAAATATGTAATCATGGTAATTGTATCACGCATATATTTAATTATACAGTTATCTCCTGTTTGAATGGATTTGATGCTTCTGATATTGAAACAACATATTGACTTCCCAACATATTAATTCTGAGTGTGGTGATTCATTTTCCTGACCAGTGATGGGAGATAGTTTATCATTCAGGGATGCAACAACCAGTGTCAAGATGACTATGTACCAATGATTGGCATCATTTGATGGGGGAAGGAAAGGTTTACTTTTGGTCTAAATACAGACAAGACAGTGAACTAACTTCTTAAAAATGTCAAAGTCAGTAAAATTACACCCATGTGTCACAGTTTTTTTCAGGAGGGAGTAAAAATACTGTGGGCCATTTAGTGCAAAATAAGACACATTTTTGATGTTTAAAATATAAAATACTACTTTCTAAACTACCGTACCAATGACATGAGAAAATCAAAACTGGTGCAAAAAATATTTCAGTTTTTAGGCGTTCACAAGCCTTGGTCTAAAAAGGATGAGTGTCGCTTGTGGTTCAACCATTTCTTCACAATCCTCACAAGGAAAAAATATAACCATTTAAAAAGGATTTAAAGCTTATATCCTATTTTAGCTTATTTACATGAATTTTTTATCGTTTGGCAATTTTTTGTAGGAATACCTGCAAAATCCTGAGAATTCTTATGCCTGACTCTTGGTAGGAATTTAAATTTGAATTTACACATTACAAACTTCATTTCAAAGAAGTTATATTTCTAAAACATTGTGATCAATTTCACCAACCATTCTGTCTAAACGTAATTAATATTAGGATAAATGCTTATAAAGTGATGTTAGCCACACCCAAAATTCATAAAATTTTACTGCAAAACCTGATTCACAACAGAGTACAGCTTGAAATCAATTCTACAGGGAAAAATAAACATTAACACCCATCCATCCGTCCAACTATCCGCTGTTGTTAAAGAGTGCATAAATCCAAGTCAACATGAGACTGAGAGTTCTACCTAATGCGATCAATGATACCATCTCATCAATTACAAAATCTCGTTCAGGCCATTTCAATACACATGCTGTGTGTATCAAGTTTCACACTTAGATTGTACAGATCAGGAAAGTACTTTTCATATAGTCATTGGAGGTAGCATTTAGTTGAAAAGTCTGAGATATTTTTTTTTTTAATTTTCATTTTAATGCTTGGTCCTGCATTTACCTTTTTAATTTTATTTTCATTTCAGGACTAAAAAATCAGTCCAAAAATTATATTATAAAATGCATGGACGCTAGTCCATAAAATAATTAATTTTATCATTTATTTTGAAAATCTCCCATTTAATGTTATTTTCAAGGAAAAACGTCTACTTTTGGCTAAATTTGTCTAAAAATATTAACATTAGTGCAAAGAAGTGCCTTAAGCTGGCTCATGGACCCAAGAAGTCTTGAAATACATCCCAAAATTTTGTGATTTTAAAATAAAAAAACGGGGGTTCCAAAGTTTCATGGTTACTGCTATTCATGAAAGTTGTAACCATCAAAGTACACTTCTACTATGTTTTATGAACAAATTGAACTTGAAATTTGGGATATACACAATATTCTGAGCAAAGGCTGGAGGTAGAATTTCTCTATTGAATACTGAGTCTGGAAATCACAATGGGCTATTGTACTTTGACCAAATACAAAGGATTGGCTTCATTCACACAACTCCCCATAAATACAGAAACTGTTTCATGGGAGAAATATAAGACATCACCAGTTCTGGTACAACTGGAGCCAATTCTTGAATAATTAAAGAGCTATGACAACATTATTGATGTATGAAATGATATTTGGTGCACATCAAATGTCTGGGTATATAGCATATTCAAAAATACAATATTTTTTTATGTATTTTTTTGAATTATCCTACACTTCATTAATCACAAGTTAGGCCTATATTATTTAAGAAACCATGAATTAAAGCATGCATCATGATTTGAAAATGGAATTGACTGGAAAAAAAACTTGTAAAGGGACTCGAAAATTTTGTCATGAATGAAATATCTTAATCCAAAAATTCCAGTCCAGTCTCTGAATACAAGTGAAAGCATGAGAGAAATGTTATTTACTGGAAATGCATACTGATTATTTTTATGTATGATTTACATTTGAATTCAACAAACATGTTGATATCAGGGAAGGGGGTACAACCTAGTACTATAATTGACTATGGGATGTGTCGCTTACATGGGTAGTAAAATAAGGCTGTCAATGCACTTTGATATATGGGTCTTCAAAATTGTAGCATTTTGATGGCTGACTTCTTAATTTAAGTCTTATTTGCCTGCTTACAACAAAGTCTTCTAGCCATTTACTTAAAATAACAACAAGTGATAAAGGCATACTGATCATTTCAACAAATAGCTACGTTTGAAATGGGCCCTGTTTACTTGTTGAAATCGGACTGGGTACTTAGAACAAAGTGATAACGGGATGTGCTGTGCAGTAAATCAAGCTTTTAATGGGTCATATAAAATGTGGCATTTTGATAGTTCTACTTTTCAAGATTTTTCCAAAATGGTGAAAATGTCAGATTTCCCCAAAAAAATAAAAGGGGCATTGGACAAGTTTAACATCAAAACATTTTTTCCAAGCAATTTGAGATTTTGTCATCAATTGAAGTGTAAGCCATAATAATGGCAGCATGTAAAGTTTGTCAAATTCAACCCTTATATATCAATATATTTTGATTTTTTAAATTGTTAATTACTGTTGACGACAACAAAAAATACTGGGAAAAGGTATATTTTAGGTCCCATCAAAAACTTCACCTGGGACCCGACCCTATCTCACTAACTGGGACTCGACCCTAACCCTAAACATACCCTAACCCGAACCCTAACCCGAACCCTAACCCGAACCCTAACCCTAAAATTTCGGATGGGACCTAAAGTATACTTGGGTGAAATCTAATTACTGGTTTCATTAACAGATCTTGTGCAAAATTATAAATTATTTTGTACAAAAGCAATGTTTTACAAATGGTGGCATTTCATGAGGTGGGTCAAAAATGAGTTACATGGTCAAAATGGTTAAAAAATCAACTCTTTGATATGATGTTAATATTACTGATCTCTTTCAATTCAAGTAACTTTTTTTGCCAAATATCCCTTTTGTTTTGGCAAGATGATCTTATTAATGGTTAATTACTCAATAGACGGCAATTCAAACTGTAATTTTGAAACACGTTTTTTTTTTCAAAATTGCCTGTTTTTACTAAAACAAGTCATAAATTGGAATGATTAATGGTAAACAGTTCATTTTTTCAGGATATGTTCTAAACACTTTGATAGTTACTTTGATGCATTAAACTTGAAACAGAACCATTAGGGTCTTGGTGTTAATGACCTTCAATTAATTAGAGGGGGCTTTACAAGGGGAGAAAAATAGTGATGTTTCAAATCATTCTGTCCAACTTTTATTTGATGCAGCTTGATCCCCTGAACATTTTGATACCAAATTTTTCAAAATCGGACAAAAAATGAGAACGTACTGCCCAAAAAACTGATTTGAGGGGGTGAAAGGGTCTGAAGAGGGTCTAAAATGATAAATTTGCAAATTACTGTAATTATATACCAAATTTTTGCCATGTTGGTGACTATTTAGATGTATTTGAGGTCACAGAATCGATTTGTATATGTTCCAGCAGTGTCAAACCATCCGAAATGGTGATTTCCTCAATTTGGCTATCTACCGCATCCTTAGGCACCGCATCCTTAGGCACCACCACCCTTGTACTGTCAAGTTCAAACCATTGTTGCTCTTAAATTATGTAACCCATGAAGACCAAGTTAATTCCACAAATAGCAGAAAGTGTAAGCTTTCAAATGAGACATTAAACAAGTCCATAGGCCAAGGAATAGTGAATTTACATCAAATTAAGTTCGAGAACCTATGAAAAAATGTAACAACACCACCTTTTAAGCATACCCACCTAATGACATGCCACCAAATAATACTTTTAGAGAATAACCTCATAACTAAGATACCCTCATACAAAATGAGCAAAATTAAATTCTAGTTGTTGACTTCTCTGAAGGTTTTGATCAATCAATGTTTCACAACATTTGGTAGTTGACTGTTATATTATCAAACATACCATGAGTAAATCATCTGTAGATATCAAACCATTAAACCAAACCAAATTTGAGTACCCCTCCCCCGGGATGGAACACTGACCATTTGCTGACATAAGTTAACAATGTGTTGCTACATTTATTTACAGGTAGATGCAATATAAACATTGCCCATTATACTGACGTACCTTCTGCGTCCTATACTGCTCAATCAATTTGTACAATCTGTTAATTAACAAAAGTCTGTTGACAATTCAAACCACATCCATATTTTTTTCATTTTATAAATCTTTTGAACCAATGACTGGTCCACTTCTTCGCCACTTGATCGTTACGGGTAAAAGATCTTTCAGAGTCAAAAGACCTAACATTTCTTTAAATGGAAAACAAACTAGATGGCATTAGAACATAACCCTATTGATTAGAGTGTCGTATCAGAAGTCAAGCATCTTGAGTGTTTGATTCAAATCCACAAACTCTGCTGTCTGTTTTCTATCCTCTCAAGGTTGGACTATAATTGAAGTGCTCTTCTCCCAGAAGATTTTGTCTTATCTTCAGAAAATTCAAAATAAGTATACTTGGCTTATTTTCAATATAAAAGCATATCCATTCATCTCTCCTCTTGAGCGGCTCCAATGGCTTGCTGTTGCCTAGTGCATTCAATGCCGAACATTTGCCCGCACCTTCAAATCCCTGAACAACCTCTCCCCACAATACATCTCATAGTCATACCTCCTCCACATTCACAGGCCTCTGCTGACAACCTTCTATGCATCCGCCTGAGCTCTACTAGAACCCATACTCTGGCTGGTAATATGGCAATTTCTATCTTGGCCCCTCATGTATGGAATAAGCTCCCTGCTGTGGCCAGAAGCTCATATCACTGAAGCCTCAAAAGGTTCACCAAAAGTCACCTTTTCCCGTAATCCTGTTGATTGTCGTCTCTACTTTCCTTTTTTGTTTCTCAAAGCTTATCATTTTGGTTAAAAGGTGCAGTACATACGCCAGTGTGTATAATTTTGGGCAAACATGAGTCAAGAGAACATGGCGGAAGCAACATGAACAGGTCAGAATTATATTGACAAACTACATGTACAACAAACTTCAATAGAAGCATTTTTCAGAAAGAAACCAATAAGACAAATCATCTAGAGAAAAGGGGTCTATGGACAAATATGGTTCTATTTTTTAACTACCGTACTGATGCATGTAAAATCCCATCTTCGCGCAATGTACCACCCGTAGATTTACAAACATTTTCAGGAAATTAATGTACACACGGGTAAAGTCCCATTGGTATTCTTTAGAAGTCGCCAAATTATCATCCCAATACCATTTTATTTGTGGCCATAATTTGCTGAATAACCTAGAAATTTATCATAATATCAAAATCTGCTTTAAAAAATAGTCGCAAAATCATCTCAGATACGATAGAAATGGGTACATTTTATCCAAAATGACTTGTAATTTGTGGGAATATCACGACTGATCGTTGATGAATATACACATTTTTACTGTTTTTATGTTCTAAGTTTCAACAGATGGCGACGTTTACGTTCATATAATGGTAAAAATATCTGTCGGACATGCGCAATCGCGATTGTTACTGTAACAAAATTCCAAAATGGCGAATGTCACGATTGGATGTGCAAAAACTCTTGGGGATAATTTGAAAGAATATTTACTGAACTGAATCCTGAAATATGTGATTCAAAACATTACAATGAATAGATTGATTTGATTCCTCTTGGTCAGACAGTTCACTGGCATTGTTTACCTCTGTAGATCGACCGGTTAGTTCTGTCTCTCTCATGCGTCCTCGCGTAAAGTCCCAGCCCCTAACTTTGATCCAAGTTCACGTTCAAAAAAGGTGGGACATTACTCCAGTCAGTACGGTACTATTAGGACCAAATGACATACATTTGCACATGGAGGTCAAGCAATATCATGCCAAGTGACCAGATGTTCCGCCCAGATGTCTAAGCAAAAACAGGAAGGAAAGCTTACAAATTAGTTTTATGTTCCTGTTAATAGCAGACCTGTACACAAACCTTAGAGCCAGAACCATTCCAAGAAATTTTTGAGCCAGATATATATATATACAGAATCGACACGATAACATGGAACTCTCAAATTATGCAAAGTATTAAGTGACATCAATATGGGCAACGTTTAACTGCGTACAAACTTTTAGTACATTTTTTTAAACTTGTCTTGGAGCAAAAACATGGCTGTATTTGTTTCCTATTTGATAAATTATTTGTAACAAATTGCCAAAACATTTATATTTGTAACAGTGTACAAGTCAGTGTACAAGTCACTGTACATGTGTTTACCAGCACTTGCGGCAGTAGTATTTCAAAATTAATAAAACTTGGCCTCATCTTGGTCGCAGACTCGTTCACTCAGAAATGGTTCTATTTGGTTATTGCACATGAGATACATAGATTCCCTAGTCGTATAACCATGTAATAAAATCCTAGGACAAGAATCAGAGATGACAAACTAGACTATTTCTTGATTGTATTTTTGCTGATTTATCATTGTTGCCATGGAGTTACACATTAATTGCTGAAAAACTAAAGAGGATTCATTCAATTTATTAATACATCATTTAATATAGGCAAGATAAAAATTAGGCTATGGTCACAATACGTCGCACGAACAGTTACGAACAGTGTTTAGTCCATCTAATAGGACCACGCGACACCCTCGCTGCTCATGGTGACGGACTAAACACTGCTCGTAACTTGAACTAGTTATTGTGACCATAGTCTTAATAAGATAATGTAAACAAAAATCCAGGGTAGGAGTAGTATTTATATACAATGGGGCCCTGTATTTTAGATTTTTGTTTTTATTGTCCAATAAATTATTGCTTGGCCTATAGTGTTCACTCAAATTATAATAAACAAGATTTTAACTCAAAGATGCACTTCCCTCCCCTTATAAACACTATAAGCTTACTACAGGCCAACAACCATATGTAGTATGTATTTCATATGTGTTCAATTCATATCACATGTTGTAGCAATTATTCCATCATATTAAACACAGTGAACTGAAGCATGCAGTGAGTACCAAGAGAAGATACCGTGTGTATCCCATCATGCATTGCTTCATATAGGAAATTTTGTACAGGAAGTCATTTGAGTAGTTAGTGATGAAACATGCACAAAATGCAAGATTACAACAAGTAACTTTGATTTATGGACATTTAATCACAACTACTTCATTTATTTCCTGTGCAAACAATTCCATAAGAAGCAATGCATGATGGGATACACATATCTTCTCTTGTGAGTACCAGCAGACTAAATTGATTATCCCACCATGCCAAGCTAATGGAATGGACGGATAGCAAGGTGTTTGCGATCCGATTTCATTTTATCTAATATACCATGAGTGTACATAATATTGTACACGTATGCATTTAGTGTAATAAATCGTAACATGTAGGCCTATACAAATGTTTATAGGTAAACATAAACATATTTACATTTTGTTTGTTTTGTATATTTTCTTTGGTGTAAACATTTTCTGATCAATGCATCCTCCAATTACACAAAAATGTTTGAATTGGGCATAATTGTCGACTTCAGTGTTATCCTATCTAGGTAAAGGATTTACAAATTTAGTTTTCTCTAGTTCTTTTTATTTCTTTTTTATACTTAAAGCAATACTATAAAGTGTTAAAAATGAAGCGCCCCCCCTGTCACCCATGACTTTTGATTTTTGGATCTTATTGGGTTTGTTTTTGGTAGATATGAATACCCTCTAAACGATTTGGCTCAAAGATGCTTACTTTTTCTGTTATGGCCATTTGTTGAATTAGATTCGGGATCCCGAATTTAATTCCACATGTATTAGTATAGGAAAGTATGCATGTGCTTTTTATCCATTTTCTGGGGGTAAAACATTTTTTTCACAAAATACACTTGAAAACGCTTTTAGATAGTCACATTCCTCCATTTTAGGCTGTTTTTACTATAAACCATTTTTGATCAAAATCTTATAGTATTGCTTTAATAAAATAGGGACTACAATCAATTTAGCCACGTATATACCCCACTCACACACCCACAAATATTTTCTTTGTAAAATGTCCTGGTCATGCTAATTTTGGTCATGCTGATCTTTGCCTTTACATTAATTCGACTTTCTTCTACAGCCACATACATGTCGCAGAATGTTCATCTGTGGACGATCTCTTTTCAGTAATAATCATGGCGCGTTCTTATCATCAATCACGTCAGTTGTGTCTTTTATCATGGGATATTGTATACCTAATAGAAAGCCCTGGGGGTCCACTTCCATTAAGAGCTGGATATTATGCTTGAATATAAAAATACAGTTGAAAGTACAATTTTATCATTAAGTGGCTCTGTCAAGAAAAGTGTATCAATATTTTTTTCCAATGAATTAGGGCTATATATCATGTCCTTGATTTAGGTATTATTTTCTGTAAAATTTGAAAAATCTTAGTTTGAAGCAATTTGCTTTACAAATGTCTAATTCTGCTTTGCATATTTTGGTATTTTCTGACATAATAAAACTTCCAAAGAATTTACTTATCTCAAGCTTACAAATCTATATATATTTACTGTAGTCTATTTTACGTAGTTGCCCTTCGATGTCCCCAACTTTGGATGAGTGATATTTGCTGCAAAGGGTAGATCGGAAGGCTATGTGTTGTTAGGATCAATCTTTAATATATTTCACTTTATTTTGTTGAATTTGAAGGCCTCTTTTATTTCTAATATTATTTCATTCTTTTCCCAGTCAATTTTTTTTTTCGTGGAAATTCCAGAAAGTAGAAAACAGCACTTTAGTTTAAGGTCAGCGTTCTTAATTAGGGTTGCTTATTGAGTTGACCCACCCTTGTTTAGGGTCAATTGTAGGGTCCATTATTCAAGCATGGTTTATTCCTCTAAATACATGTGTCCCGGGACATGTGTTCCCTCCCCATCCCCCTCCTCCTAGATAGAAAGTGGATGCATGCAGAGTCAACAGTGAATCAAGATGCAATCAGCTCCTGAGAGTAAAGTCTGCAAGATATAGGTATACATAAGCTGGAATTAGTCACATGGAGGATGGGTGTGGTCATTATGTAGTTTCACCTTTCAATTTCATCAAAGCAATTTAATAAAATCTAAAGAAATAATAAGATTAAAATAATATTTAAAATTAATTAAGATTCTAAACAAGCCTGGCTAACTGTATGTAGTTTTTACAATATTAAACATGACTTTGAATTGTATTTGCTGTATCGCACATGAACTAAGTAGAATTATATTTTGACACATTCAATGAGGCTCTGTTTCATAAACATTTTATGTAAGATGTTGATTTAACAATCTTGACACTTTGCAATGTTTTTGACATACCCAGGGTCAGGACCATAGCCAGGATTTTTCAGGGGGTGTGGGATTTTCAAAAAGTGGACCTTTTCTTGGAAAAATTTTCATTTTATAGGTCAACCTTACTAATTTCAGTAGTTTTGAAAAAGTGACGAGCAAAAAAAAAAAAAAAAGGGGGGGAGTGACGTGCAGCATGGCATGGTTAGCCTACATCCTTAGTGCATGTGGTTTGGTGTGCTTTGGGGGTTCTTTTTGCGGATCTTTCTTGAATTTTTGTGGACCTTTTTGTACATTGTCACTGGATATGGGCCTTGATATCCAGTGGGTAATTCGATGGGGATGCATCAAGTTTGACATACAATTTTGCATATATATCCGCACTGTCTTGCCATAATAATCAGTGGAACTGTAATCAAGCATTTTTAAGGGGAGCAATGGAGCAAATTTGCTCCAGGTGATTGGTAAAAGGTCCAGGTTCAAATACATTTGTGTACAAATTTAGACCTTGAGCAATTTTCTGGTAATTTTCAGTGAAATTGCTCCGAATTCTGAAATCCTAAATAAAAAGCTTGGCCGAAATTTACCCATTTGCCCATACTTTACATCCACTTTCAGTAATTACAGCACCTCACAAATCAAGTCGCATCTCCAACTATTTATAAATCAAAATGATCTAACTACCTAATATGGCATTGTAGCGTTAACAGGGCCCATATTAGTTAAACAGTGCTACATGTAACTCTAGTTGGCAAGTAACATATGGTGGCATTTCATTAGGTGGGTATGCTAAAAAGGTGGTGTTGTTACATTTTTTCATGGGTTCTCGAACTTATTTTGATGTAAATTCACT
>JXSR01S002738.1:70604-81278 GCA_000969725.1 Ophiothrix spiculata | reverse complement strand
AAAAAAAAAAAAAAAAACCCAGAAAATATAGGGTTTACTGATCTTTGAACGCGTTTATCTTAGTTATACATCTTAGTCCCTGACAACCTTTGATGGACCATAACTTGACTTCTAGAAATCGAGTGAAGTATATTGAGGTGTCATTTTATTTCTTATAACTTGGTCTTTGCAAATATTTTAAAAAGTTAAAATGACAAGAGGCTGCATTTAAAGCTGTTTTAGGACGGTCACATGTTAGTATTCTTTCAAAATTGCGTAATTCCCTTGAAAATTGGTGACTGTGTATTCACATTTGCTTATGATGCAACAATAATGGAATGACACAACAATGAACAGAGAATGAATCGACAAAAGTAGGAGAACATTAATTACCTCAATTGGAAAGGATTTTTTGCTGTTTCTCTATTCAATCGAGTGCAATAATGAGATCCTTATTCTAATTAAGTTGGGATTTTTTGCTTTTTCTGTATTCAGTCGAGTGCAATAATGGGATTCCAATTAAGATTGTAAGAACTAAATATGACGACGTGTTTTGCTGATGCTTTCGATGATTCCGTAAAATGAATCGTGTTATTTGGGTTTTTTAAATTACTTATAGTAAGCATTTGGTAAGTCCAAGTGTGTAACATGAAAACATGTTCTGTTTAGACTTGCGTATCAAGAATACATATTCTATTCCTAGATAAAATTGGAACACTAATTAAGGTTTCGATGTGTGTGAAGTCGGTTTTCTTTAATATATGAAGATGATCATTTACATCGTGTTCTTTGATAGGAATGAAGAGAATAAAATGTTGAATTTTTTAAAATTGCGCGATTCCCTTGAAAATTGATAACCGTATTTTCACCTTTCCTTAAGAGTCGACTAGTAATGAAATGTCACTACTATGAACAACGAATGAATCGACAAAAGTAGGAGACATTCAATGATACTCCATGGAAAAAGATTTTTGGAGTTTCTCTATTCATTCGAGTGCAATAATCATGATAATGAGATCCTTATTCTAATTAGTTCGGATTTCTTGCTTTTTCTCTATTCAATCGAGTACATAATAAATCCTTATTCTAATTAAGTTGGGATTCTTGACTTTTTCTGTATTCAATCGAGTGCATAATAGATCCTTATTCTAATTAAGTTGGGATTTTTTTGCTTTTTCTGTATTCAGTCGAGTGCAATTATGGGATTCCTATTAAGATTGTAAGAACTAAATATGACGACGTGTTTTGCTGATGCTTTCGCTGATTCCGTAAAATGAATCGTTGTATTTGGGTTAATTACTAAAAGTAAGCTCAAGTGTGTAACATGAAAACATGTTCTGTTTAGACATGAGTATCAAGAATACAAATTCTATTCCTAGATGAAATTAGAACACTAATTAAGTTTCGATGTGTGTGAAGTCGGTTTTCTTTAATAAATGAACATAATCATTTACATCGTGTTCTTTGATAGGAATGAAGAGAATAAAATCGATGTTTTTCCTTTAAATATATGTATTAGATGGATATGAGGATGATGTAATCATTTCGGATAACTTTCTCATCATTTGAAAAGCTTTTATGGAAGCATGAGTAATATATCAAAGAAGAAACAAGAGATATATTGCGTTATGTGAGGTAAAATACAAAGTACAATGTGTGCGACAGGGGTGTAAGATAGAGATGCTACAAGCATTTGAGTCATGAATGGTTGAATTCTTTTAAAATTGCGTGATTCCCTTGAAAATTGATGACCGTATATTCACCTTTGCTTAAGATGCGACTAGTAATGAAATGTCACTACTATGAACAAAGAATGACTTGACAAAATTAGGATAAATTCAGTGATACTCCATGGAAAAAGACTTTTTAAGTTTCTCTCTTCAGTCGAGTGCAATAATGAGGTCCTATTTCTAATTAGTGGGGATTTCTTGCTTTTTCTGTATTCTAATTAAGATTTAAGTACTAAATATGACGACGTGTTTTGCTGATGCTTTCGCTGATTCAGTAAAATGAATCGTGTTATGTGGGTTAATTACTAAAAGTAAGCTCAAGTGTGTAACATGAAAACATGTTCTGTTTGGACATGAGTATCAAGAATACTAGTACAAATTCTATTACTAGATGAAATTAGAACACTAATTGAGTTTCGATGTTTCTAAGTCAAATTCAGGATTTTTTGATAAATGAAGATATATTGTGTGTCTGCATTGGAACGGAGAGAATAAAATCGATGTTTTCCTTTTATATTGTGGATTTGAAGATGATGCGATGGGTTCTAAAATCAACATTGCAAAAATGAGTGCTTGACATTTCAAGAAACCACTAGCCCAAGATCTTACAAATTCAAAAATGAAACCACAAACCTTCTATTCTCTTTCTACATTGTTTTAAGTAAAGACATTTTGTTTGATTTCTAAGGTAAACACTTTTTCATATTTAAACACATGCAAATAAATATATAATAATTACAAATAAACACGTTAAAGTATTTTCTAAACCCACTTTTACCAACAAAATGTGTAAGATGTTTGATAACCCTACTTAAAATATATAAACACTAACCTAAAAATGTTAGCTTTATTAAGGGTTAAATGTATGTAATTAAGCCTTCGTGTGTCTAATCACATGTTTAGAAAACATTCCTTCATTTGTTGAAAACTTTAAAGTACACAAAAGGTGTAACAAATTGTTTATTGTAGAGAGTATATGCATACGTGTAAGAAGCAATAACGAATTATTTATTCATAAACGAGACATAGTGGAGCAAGATGTGCTAGAATTTTGAGTCATTCTTGTGGGCGTAAGAATCTTAAATGACGCAAGGTAAGTGTTCTTCAAATAAGACTGGATTCCCTGGACACTCGGTAACCGTTTGCTCACCTGAACGAGGAACAATGGGATGACATTGATATGATCATGGGATAATTTATCAGTGCTGCGAATTTCAATTTGATTCATTTGGAATATATATTTCTTATTTTCATTGCATATGAGCATTAAGGAATGATGCATCGTGAGAGTTTAATTTCGCATTAAAATAAAATGTGTCCATTGTTCAAGTTTTTAAAAACGCAAGTGTTAGGCCTAAATATTGAAAACATTTTGATGATATACAACAAAACATGCAATGATACAAATAAAATACTCAGGCCTAAATTATTGAACAATTTTGCGTGTTCTGTGCTTAAAATTTCATATTATAATTTATATGTATTAACATTTAATGACGCAATTTCAATGTTTTAATATTTGTTTAAAAAAAAAAAGAATGGCATGTGAACTTTGAATTATAACAATGAAGGATATTGAAAAATGTGTTGCAAAAATATAAAAAGATATCAGCATGGAACATATCGCGACTTTAGATGAAATATCATCTCAGTACGAACTGATACCATTTTGTACATCAATCCAGAAAAAATAGAGATCACTGACCTTTACACCTTGAAAAAGCAATTCCCTGAAAATGTGCTGTCACTTAATTACTCAAACCTTTTTTAACGAATGCAAACACCATACTAAATTACAGCTATTCCCTAGTGGTGACAGTTATTTTTGTTTCATCCAAATTATTTCACGCTCCTTTTCACTGTTGGATTCTTGTAACTTTGATAACTAAATTTCACGTTTGAGAGACTATGCTCTCAAGTGAATAAATGCTAGTTTCATGCTTTTAAAGATTTCAAGGGACTTTTGTGATATCTTCAGGGTCACTTTGGTTTTGATAGTGTTTGAAAAAATGACACACACAGTAACATATTTGGTATTTGGGCGACGAAGTAGGGTATCTGGACTCTGCAATTATTGAAAGGGTTCGAACTGGCACGTTGGAAGGTTATCGAATAAAATGTTTGCAAATAAACCACCATATGGGATATCAGCATTTGTTTTTAAATTTATTTTACGAACTCTCACTTTGTTGTCGAATAATATGTCTGCAAAATTAATATCGTATAATTTATTCTCAAAGAATACACTATGGTGCAAGAAGGTGCTAGAATGTTGAGTCATTCTTGTGGGGGTAAGAAACTGAAATGACGCGGTGTGAGTGTTCTTCAAATAGGACTCGATTCTCTGGATAATCGGTAACCGTTTGCTCACCTTACATGGAACAATGGGATGACATTGATATGATCATGCAGCGATTTGTTAGTGCAGCGAATTTCAATTTATCATTTCCCACTCCATTGTGAACATTAGAAAAATGCACTCTCATGGTGAATATATAAAAATCAAGGTAAGGATTGTTTTCCCGTGCAAATGAAAATAATCCATTGGTTGTTTTTTTGTAAACGGCGCAAGTGTTAAACACTTTTTAATTATACCAATCTCTAAACATGAATAATTAACATTGGGTTGTGTGCTATTTCATACTCTAGTTATTCATGCTACTTTTTTATTTTTAGCAATCATTTACGAGAAAAAAGAACGACAATCAGTTTGTGCAGAAAAATGAAGGTAAATGTGATTTTTCAGAATATCGCAAACTTAGGTAAAAAAATTGTTTCAGTACGAAATAATACCAAATTATAAATCAATCCAGAGAAAATCAGAGATCGTTGACCTGTATACCTTTAAAAGTAACGCGCAGAAAAACGTACTTTCACTTAATTACTCAATCCTTTCCTAACGAATGCAAACACCATACCAAATTACATCTTTTCCCCAGTGATGACAGCCATTTTTGTTTCAACCAAATTATTTCACGCTCCTTTTCACAGTTGGTTTCTTGTAACTTTGATAACTAAATTTAACGTTTGAGAGACTATGCTCTCAAGTGAATAAATGCAAGTTTCATGCTTTCAAATCTTAAGATTTTAAAGGGATTTTTGTGGTGTACTCATGCTTGATGATACTGTTAAAAAAAATAAAACACTAACAGAAACATTTTTGTGATTGAGGCGTGTTTTTTCGTCGACATCGTATGACAATATAACTGCGATTTCCAACATTTACTTCAAGCGACAAACTGCAGTCGGTTGATTTTTCTCAATTTCACGAATTTTAAGATCCGAGAATAACCGTTGATTTATGTTCCGAAGTTGTCCTTTATACGATAACTCTATTCTTGTTTACCTTGCTTCAGATTTACTTTTTATCCTTATTGAAATTACTGTCTTCACTTGCAAGCCTGAAATGGCAGCATAATTGTCAGTTTATATCAATGGATGCTTACTTCTTAGTTTTTTAAATGTATATCGAAATTTATGAAAACGCTGGTAGTATATATATGCAAAAGCTATGAAGTAAAGAGGCTATGAACGATGGTGCAGTCTTTTCTCTGTACTTGATACAAGATACATAACACAGATCTACACTGCAATACACATCTTTCAATAACACCAGACGTTCTGCTTCGCCTCCAGAGTTTCATATCCCCTATTCACCTTAAATAATTACTAAAACAAAAATGTGACAAAATATTGTTTGCATTAGCCTTAAATGTATTTATTTTCCTCCTACAGCGACATACACCGGTTAGTCTCCAAGCCCATGCAGGCGTTTATTTTCTCATAGATAAATCTTGGTGTCAATGACCGTTCGCCTCTATCATATAAATTATCTTCAACTCAATGCTGATTCATTTTGCTCTAGATACAACATAACATTTTGAAAAAATTACATCTCTTAGCTTTACTTTGGCCAATATGGCTAAAATCAAGCATTAGTCAAAATCAGTTTATTACGTAGGGGCCTACATACTACTAGAAAATATCTACACTTCCGATTCTAGGATTTTTATGTAGACACTGTATCATAATATGCATTGCTAAAGTCGCTTGAATGATATCCACAAAGATTCCACAAAGATTAAAAAAAAAACTAAAAGAATTCTTATAACGCCTTACAAAAATTATGAAAAGACTATGAGTATCAAATTTACTTCCAGTTTTTCTTCAAACTATCATTTAACTTTAAAAATGCGGATATATGTATTTGCCAGATTGACACTCTAAGCATGACAGACATTCATGATAGGTTTACCATTGCTTAAACACGTTAAACAGTGAATTCAGATTGGATATTTGACGATTACCGTCTAGACTTCGACGTGCCTTGTATTTTGCGGAATAAAGTGTCTCAGTGCTAATGTCTCGTCCAATATTCTTGTTAACTTTATTGTTTATCTCTATCAATCATTAGTACAACTGATGAACATAAAAGTTATACACTTGTCCCAATTAAAGCAAACATCATAACGGCGTCAATTAGTTAATGAATCACCTTTTTTAATTCACAAGTGTGTAAGGCCTGTTAATTCTAGCATTGACTTTTTACAAGGAAAGTATGTGTATATTAATCAGAATTTTCTATTCAATGTTAAATATTTATAAGTGAATGTTACAAGTTAGAAAGGGCCATACAGTCATTGCCACATGGGACGTGAGCAGTGTGCTCAAAGACTGAGGTTTAAAGAATTACCCATAATCCAACCGAGATCCAATGTTATCCGGATTTCCTAATTATCACAAGACCAGTATGCTTATAATCTAACATTTTTGAGATTTTGAAATTGTCTTTTATCACTAAATCTATTTATCCCTACTGTATCACTTCCGACATGCTACGACTGATATTTTTTAACGCATGTCAGGGCAGTCGTTAAATATTCGAGGGCACATTTTATGTTCAAAAGATTGCTTTGGAAATCATAAAACCTATTTCATCGACACTGAGTCACACTTTACAATGAACCTTTGTCTTAATTATGCGTCTTTTAAAGACAGTTATAAGCAATCTAAAATTTACGATTTATAAAACAATAAATCAGCCACATTTACTTGGCCGTGGAGAATGCACACATTTGTCTTGGAGATGTCTTTCATCACCGGATTTCTTAGCTCTAACTAGGTCTTGACTGTCATGGCATAATATGGCGAATCAGAACACACTCATATTTCATTGTCTGTCAACACTGTCACCATATAAATCATGTGTATCACTGTGATGATCCATAGCATCGATGCCGAGCTAATTTGAACCAAATTATGCCGATCTTTTGATCTTTAAGATGGGATGTTGGATTTCACTTAAGGAAATTAATAAGATTGGTATATTAGATATGGGTGTTGGTATTAAATTAAAATGATATAAGATCATAGATGACCTTCGTGTTGACCCTTTAGGTTGAGTATCTTCTGCAAGCATGACGCACTTATATTGTTTTAGATTGAAACAATTTGTCAAATGTAGGTTAATATTTTTTCAGCTGTATTCTTTTTAAACATTATCTAAGATTTTAATTATTATTTGCTTTGTATTCAATGTATTTGTTTCAAAAAGATTGCCCATTTTTACCAAATATCATCAACATTTTATCATAAGCGTTTTGATGTGCTACATCATATAAGTACTGAAATCGATTGACCAAATTTGTTTTTATTTTGCAAAAACACGCGTAAGAAACCTGTGAAAGTGTATGCGTAAAGGTTGTAATACATAGTGACCTCTTTGGCTTGTCATACCACACATCTGCAGGCAATTCATTAGCCAGATGAAGTTCAAGTATCATTTCACAAAACACAAATTGAGGTGTGTTGTATGGTACCTCACCCCGGATTAAGTTACGACGGTTTCTATTTTTAATCTTCGTAACGAACAAGGATCAGGTAGCAAGAATTAATTGGGATGAGCCGGTAATTAAATCCCATGTTAATTAAATTTGACCATAATATTAAAGGTCAACATGGTCAACATGCCTTTCGTATATAAGGTACAGTCATGACGGACAATAATAATTAATATTCAAACCATTGGTTAACCTTCTATTTTTCTGGTTCCAATATTTACTAAATAATTATCGTACAGTTTATCTCTGGTCATCGTAAGTTCACTTGAAAAGAACACCAGATTCTTAAAACGATATTTATGATTATAGATTTGATCAATTAAGGATTCCATCATTTCCCATGAATTTATTTTGCTTCTCTTAGCACAATCTCAAGGTCCCAAAACGTGTCCTAAAGCTTGATCTTAATTTCCTTTACATGGCAGTTACAAGGAAAGATGCAACGCGTGATTAATCCATATCTAGGTTACCCTTCACTTATAATTACTTAAGTGTCCCTTTATTCTAATTTACGGGCGACCTACTTATAATCTACAAAAATAGAAATTTGGGCTTGGCTTGGAATTGCCAAATTACAATAAACTACCGTACATCGCCTAATCATTACGTCATATCCTGAACATGATGTACCTGTTAAGTGTCTTTGTATGAAGTGGACAGCAGAATAACATTCCTTTTGAAATCAATGAAAACTCGAGAGATAAGGCGATATTCTTATAACACGTTACAGCATGCGAAGCTACTTAGGGTAGTAGATAAGCGGTGACACATTCAACAACGTCCGACATCGCAATACCTGCTTAGCTTGCAAGCAACTAATACATACCTACTACACTCTTAGAAGGCCGGTATCAAATATACGAGTAGTTTTCGGGATCATTTTATTTTGATCCTTTAAGGATCACTTTTGATCCAAAATGGATCGTTTTGATCCTTTTTTGGATCAATATATACAAAAGGATCAAATTTACCAGGATCATTTTTGATCCTTTTTTAGGATCATTATATTTTGATCCTTTTTGATTACAATATCAATTTTTTGATCCGTATTTCTGGATTATAATTTGATACGGAAAGGATGAGCTCATATTTGATACCGTGTTTGGATCTAAGGTGATTTTTGTCTCATATTTCATCCTGGCTTCGTATACTCCGTGTACGCTACATAGCAGGTGTTGTCAATAATGATATAAATACGATAATTACACCCATCGCTCTAAGTGGTTAGAGCGATGGTCTCGTAGTTATGGTCACTGATACGTGCCGGCGGTGTGGGTTCAAGCATTTTGATCCTTTTCTTGGGATCACTTTGATCAGGATAAGCTCATATTTGATACCAAAAAAGGATCAAAATTGATCCTTTTTGTCTCATATTTGATCCTTGCTTTCTAAGAGTGTATTTTAAAGAAAAACGGTACTTTATCAGGGAATGAAACTCTTCATTCAAAGGCATTATCAAATGACACGACTACTCAAACCACTCTATATATTTCAGATTTTTAAATATTGACAAAACTTACTTTACTGAAGATTTAAAAAAGCCCATTTCACTGAGATCTAATAGTTCTAAGTGACATAAACCATCACACTAAAATTCTCATGGACTAATTATTTATTAATCGGGACTTCACCACAGTCAGTATTGGCGTACGAAAGTTAAAATGAGTGATATATATATATATATAGAACATAACTTTTATTTATTTATGAAGAGAGATCCAACCATTACCCCATTCCCTGACTTCACCACATTGTGACATTTACACATCTAGTACAGAGGTGTTGAGAACAGACTACTCTCGCATTCACCATTTTTGACATCACTTGATCTGCTTGTCTTAACAGATAATCAATCAAATGAATATTTAAAGATACTTTATTTAGTAAAGAAAAAGTTCAGTTTAGTAAAACAGTGACACATTTGTTGCATGCAGCTGAAGACAATGAGTCTCTACAGACTATCTTCAACCCCCCCCCCCCTAAAAAATAATCCATCAAATCAATATTTAAAGATACTTTATTTATGAGATCTTAGTAAAGAAAAAGTTCAGTTTAGTAAAACAGTGCCACTCTTGTTGCATACCATGTACAGACGAAAGACAATGAGTCTCTACACACTATTTTCAGACCCCAATTAGTAAAAATGATTATCATTAATTAATCAGCACGTAATACTCAAATATTATATTACCTATATGATTTGAACTCTCTCTTGGTCCTACTATGGGGTCGTCAGTTTATCACGTTACAATTGATGTAATAAATTTTTGTATTGATGTTTAATTTTAATTTTCATTATTTTTAGAGACACATTGATCTATCTAACTATTAAGAAGAATTCAGTATCTTGTAGAGCTTTAATATCGACAGCATAACACATATCTATCAAATAATAGTGGGCCATATAATATTTTACAGTAAATTATTTACGACGATAAAAATGCGTCTTAACTTGTAAGTCTTATGGCAGTGCAGAGTCAAATTGGTCCAGATCAAACAAAAATCAAAAGTTACTACTGTATATTTATAATAATTTACGTTAAAACATCAAAAACAAATGAAATTGAGACAACTTCGTACTAGGCTCTGTTACCATAGCAACTATTACTATTACAAGGCCTGATTCTAATATAGGTCAATGATGTCACTAGAAGACAATGGCGATCCATCGCGACAGAAAGGATCTATGCTGAAATGAAACAGACTGAGACGAGACAGGCGAGTTGCAGTTTCCTCACAACGTTGTGACCAGAAGCTGTACCTCGCTCATTTCAGATTATGTAATTAGATTGTTTATGCTTTTTAGTCCAACAATGAACTTCAGATATCTCCATAAAAATAGGCAGTTCAGGTGAAAAAAATAAGTTAAGCTAAACATGTTTTTATTGTGGTAGATGGAAAGAACTTATGATTAGCTTTCAAAAACCGTTTGAATTTTGAAAATCGGTCAATCCGTTCAGATACATACATTTTTGTATCACGCAAATGACACTATTGTTGACATGCATTATGATGTATTTCTTATGTATTTCTTTATTTTAACCACGGCACCATAAATTCAGATAAAATATATACATTTTGTGTCATAAAAGCAAGACCAATTACATTAACAAATCAATTTAATC
>JXSR01S002738.1:17600-30042 GCA_000969725.1 Ophiothrix spiculata | reverse complement strand
TTCCGACAGTTACCATCTTAATACTCATTTTATAGAACCAGTGGAAAAAGAGATTGATGGTAACACATTTGTCAATTGAAAACAAAACATGGAATAAGAACGCACATTCACGGGATTATAAATCAGGTCCTATAATTAGTCCCATGCTAATCCTGAAGACTATTCTTGCTATAATTAGAGTCGTCTCGCAATATTTATTCAAATGAGTCAAGAAAATGTGACACAGCCTGCCTTCAAACAAGATTACAAATACTTCATCAATGCAAGAATTTCACCTTAAAATTTGCCTAAAGCAGCACGCTAGTATCTCACTATAACCTGAACATGGATATATATCTTTTTTCGACATGAAGCTAAATCGCAACCTCTTCTATTCCCCTCATGGCCCGTGGGTCGTCACGAGCATTTGCAAGTTGACGTGTTATCAAATTGAGGTGATAGGGGGAAGATATTGTGTGTATCCCAAGCAAAGGAAATTTGGTACAGGAAGTTATGCAAGTACATGTAGTAACTGATGAAACATGCCCAGTATGGCATTTCATAAACATGATAAACTACTCACATAATTTCCTATACAAACAATCCCAGAGGAAGCAATGCATGATGGGATACACACAAATATCTTCTCTTGGGGAAAGATTGCTTGCGTGATCAAATGGTGAATACATGTAATCACACCTGATGATTTTGAACTTTACAAGTAGTTCAAAATCAGTTTACAAAAATATTGAGTTCACAAGTTTATCAAGTCCATCCAATAGATATTATATCTTTAATTAAAACAATTACCACCTGTATCGCCTAATTACACTAAATTAGTCATTGCTTTTATTATGCAGCCTAGCATAATTTGCATTACCTAATTAAGGTAATTTGCATGATAAATAATTAACATGATTATCACATCGGAAAAAAGGAAACGACAGATGGTTATATAGTGACTGTACAGATATAAAAAATATTGACAAAAAGTAGAAATCTTGTATATGATCCCCTCCAGATGCAAAAATCTGCCCCAAAAAGTACAAAGGCAGTATGTGCATAGATAAAGCATAGCAGATATGCAATTTAAAGGTGCAATTCATGATTCTGATGTGACAATAACCTCACCTGTTTTCTAGCTAAATATAAAGAGCAGTACAAAATGAATCTATGCTGAAAATTTCACTCGATTCGGCCCATTTGTTTTCAAGTTACAAGGTTTTCAGCATTTTGAACATCCCATAGGCTACTGTGTTGTAATTATTGTCGGGTCCCGACAATAAATAGAAAATAACACATTTTCTCACTTATCTCAAAAATAAAAGCTCATTTGAAAGAAAGGCTTGGGGATTTTAACATATACCAGACAAGGATTCTTTCTAGCTAAAAAACTCAGTTTTGATAGAGGTGACCTTGAGGATGAAAAGTGAATCATGAATTGCCCCTTTAATCCCATGCTACAATATTATTACATGTATATGGTGTTTTTTATAGCAGATACTGCCGTAATTGAAGAAAAATCATTGATCATCTACTCATTTCTCCAAGGTTTCTCCAAGAGAGAAGGTAATAACTTGCAATGCTACTGCGTTTTTACTTTGTTGGCCAGCCAGAAACGTATCAACATGATCAAAGCAAAGTATCCTTTGATCAAAGCAACCCCTTTACTGATCCTCTGTGTCAAATCGAGTCCAGCTAGCCTCTCATTTGGCTTATATTCTAGTTCAACTCATTCCTTTAGTAGCTTGATTAAATGTGAAGTAAATTGTACTAGGGTATTTTGTGATCTCTCTATGATGTCCACAACACAACATGGACGTGCTGTGGCATTTGATGACATGGCTACATGAATACAGACTCAGCAAGAAACTGCGATTCAATTACCACACAGTTTGTAAGTTTATTTGTGAGTAGCTGAAGGCCCTTAATTCATACTATACGTCAGGCAGACATAGATTCTGCATTCTGGAGCTAAATCGAGAATGAGAACGATCTATTTCATGATGCTTTATTCTTGGTTGGTAGTGGTATCTTATACATTATTTTCCACATTTTTTTAAAATTCTTATAATATTTTGTTTCCTTATTTTATTTTATTTTCTCTCTCTCTTTTTTTTTTATTTAATTTCATAAAGTACATTACGTTTTTCCTTATTGTCTAATTATATTTTAGACATGTGAAAATGTTACAACGTGTAAACCCAGCAATGCATATGTGCAAATATTATATTACGTGGACACTACAGCGCTAAACCATTAAATACCCATATTGTTACTATTTTACATTGGTGAAAAGCTTTGACAGATATGTTTTCTGTTGAAAAAGTTACAGTAAAATGTATTTTTATTGCGTACACTGTAATGTAATGCCAACAATGACTGGCAGAAATGCGTGTGGTTTCTTTGGTTAATTTACCTACAAACTCGTCGCTTGACCTAGCAATGGTATGATGTCCTGACATTTTATATTTCAATTTGTTTATTAAAATTTGAAATGGTGAGTGAATAACAACACTGCCTGCCTATCACTGATGATTGAATTTTATACATGGTCAACCATGACCACATAGGTAATACAGTCCGCATAGCATTTTATCTTGATGATCTACACAAGGTGAACTTATACGCAAATATTCTGTTGTATGTAATCCCCAATTATATGATATAATCTCGTTAAATTTGATTTGCTAAGTAAATTTAACGTGTGACATGGCAAACATTGATGATAAAACAAAACTGCAAAGCATGTGATTTCTTTCCGCGTCCGCAGTCAAATGTCTATTTCCACTGGGTACGGTGTACTATGAGGACCATGCAAACTTATTTTATCTCATTTACAAACTTGAAATATTTTTATTAACTCTTTCATGGTTGCAAAAAACATTTCATGGTTGCAAAAAACATTTCATGGTTGCAAAAATATTTCATGTTGGCAAAAATATTTCATGTTTGCAAAAATATTTCATGTTTGCAAAAATATTTCATGTTTGCAAAAATATTTCATGTTTGCAAAAATATTTCATGTTTGCAAAAATATTTCAAGTTTGTAAAAAAGATAAAATACATTTGCATGGCCCTCAAGGTATGCCTACCTGACCTATCTCGTATTATTATCATTTAATGATAGACCCTAAATAAAATATCGGGGGGCTGAGAGCACAAAGGCCGTACATTTCAACATTCACAGGAACATAAGATTTGACCTATTATGGGTCTTTGTCTTCCCAGACCAGTTATACTCCTGTGTATAGATAACTATTGATTCTGAAAGTATCATCAGGTCTAAAACTCATGTTCCAGTTGCCTTGCAAATGTGGCCTTTGTGCTCTCAACCTCTACATGTATAGGAAATAAACCCGATGCTAGAAACGATCATGAACATTATATCTATGAAAAATGCTTTTGATCAATTGAATCAATTCATATATCATCCATGTACACGTATCACACATATTGCCATTATAATGATAACAATTTTAATACACCTTAAATTGAATATACATGTAATTCAAAGTACATTTGAATATTTGATACTTGGTATTAAACACACCTGCAGATTTGCGCATAATATTCAGAGATAGCAATCACGATATACACACTCAATGAAGCTAGTTTATTTGACCTTTTCATTGCACTGTTTGTTGCAGGTTCTAAAGGCTAGATTCAGAGGAGGTTTTCACAATATCCCAAGATGCAATGTAACATTGTACAATATACCTGCAAATCCAATTCAACTCCTATACTTCTGTACAGGTTTTTGACGTTTTTGAGGTGTCAGCAATGTGGGTAAACACTGGGCTTGTGTGAAAAGAAACACATCCCTGGAAAGATATGATTGAGTACTATTCAACGGAATTCTCAAATTCCTAAGAGCCCCTTGTCCAGAAAACCATTATTGCCTATTATATCTTTAAGTGTATCAGAATAATGCATTGTGGGATATTCTGAAAACCTCTGGGCTAGATTCTCTTTGCATAGTTTGTTTTCAAAGAGCAAATACAACATTGAAGAGAAATGCAAAGAGCCATCCGATAATATTGACATTTCCGATGCACTTAACATACAACTGTGCCGTGTTTTAAAAACAAAATGTTGTTTGGAGTTCATGTTAATCTGTTAGCATGCTGTTTGTTTGTTTGTGGGCGTTTTTCAATTACATTAATTTCGAGCTTGTTGTTCTATTTATATTTTGTATTCCAACTTGCATTGGGAATAGGAAGACTTGATTCATCATCTTGTAGTAGGTCTTCATGTAATATATACATGATTTTTTAATTATATTTTTTTTAAATTATATTTTTTTAATTATTATTATTCTTTTAATTCTGGGAAGAGAAAGGATCTAATTTAAAAGCTCTTCTCGATATAATAATAAAATTATTATTAATTTACCAACTTTACTTACTTAAGTTCTCATTTCTAGAATGAATAAAATTCTGCTCAATTCAAAGGGATTTGTGCTATGTTAAATCGATGTGTAGCATACATTTTGGCTGTCGTTTTGATCATTTTATAGGCCACAAAATCAATGCAGAATGTAACCAATTTAAAACAGATATCTGCTAATTCAATTTAATTGAATACTAAATTACTAGTCAATTCTTCCACTTTGCAACGTGAAGTCAATTAGGTCTAATTGTAAATTTCATCTGGGTAATTAGTGTGCAGTTTAATTAACATAATCATCGTTTACATCATAAATCAATTAATGTCTTTTTATAAAATCAAAGAATAGAGCTTTAATGATTAATGCTAATTATGAGATGAGATAAATTATACTTGCTAATAAATATTCAATGGAAAATTAAAATGCATGTTTCATCGATTTCAAACAATATTTCAGGCATATTGGTTTTAAAATAAATGAGGAAAGATAATACTCAGTTAAGGCAGACATTCCTTGAAGACGTCTTCAAATGTCACGTACTTGACTGATTGGTGAATTTATTATCATAAATTAGGGGATACCCCATCCACGCGAACAAACCGCATGTGGTTAAATGGCAGATAAGCGATATCAAACAATCACCTTGAAGCGCATTGTAAAATGACTCAACGTAGCGACCCGCTAATGTAATGCCTGCCGAATTAACATACACAATAGACTTACACAATAGCCGTGCAGTTATTTTTGGACACACGTGTTAGATATACAGCAATTCTGTCAAAAATAGTTCACACAGCGTTCACGACGCATCTCAAGGGTATATCTATGTTACAATAATTTTATTGCATTTTTTCGACCTCATAAAATTCACACTGTGGAAGAAAACTGTGTTTATTACTCTGACATACTTTATATAACTGGTGCTAGTTTTTATTCAAAATCTTCAGCATTATGCCATGTCATTATTCAAAATAGTGAGGTAAATTATTGTAAATATGACAAGTAATGTAAACTCATAAAGCGGATATAATATGCATCATCAATAATGAGTTATGCATATGGCATGCTTAGTGCACGGTGTCCTTGCTTTATGGTGGTTTGACATTTAGCAGTTGATTTACATGATGATATTTTAACCAGTCGGGAAAGAGGGAGGGAGATTGTGGTATATTTGACCACAACACAACCTGCTCTGCTTCAAAAATGTCATAATACAATAGATCTATCTATGCAAGCATGATAAATGGGTTCTTTGATTGGCGTACATGATTTTTTGACAAGCAATACAACTCAAAAAACTTGAGCAGTTATGGTTTTAGAAAAAGATAAGGACATCTTGTCTTAGCATGCCAAACGATCCTTATCTCAATCACCACTCTCTGGATTTGGTTTCCAATCCTGACGACAACCTGTTAGAAAAAAGGGGAAGGGTGTAACGGATAAAAAGGGGAAGATGTAACGGTGAAGAAAAATCAGACTCACCTCTGTTCTAGTCTTCTCTAATTCTCTCTTCATTTCTTTCTTAAAAGCATTCGACTCATCCAACTTCTGCCTCAAGATCTGGTTCTCCTCATCTGTCTTGGCTCTCTTATCTTCGATCATCTCCAACTCTTGATGAAGACGAATAGAAACCTCCTTAGCTACTTTCAGCTCTTGCTGTAATCCTATCATTTCAGAAGATCTTTCTTCATCAGGTGTCGATTCTCCCGAACCTTGTGCACTTCCAGGAGATTTATATTTATCTTCATATTGCTGCTTTTGATTTTCAGCCTCCTCACTTTTGCGTTCTGCTTTACGTAGCCGATATTGTAGTATACGATAATCCTTGATAGCTCTATCTAAATCAGCTTTTATTTCCCTATATTCCTCGACATCGGCTTGTCTATAATGATCCTTAGCTTCCTCAATTTCTAATTCCAATTCATGCACTTCTTGACGTAAACCAGTATTCTGATCCAAAAGATCATCAGCCATACATTCAGCCGTTTCCAATCGCTCTTCAACTTCGAGCAATTGTTTGGCTAACTTTTCAGTTTGGTTATTACGAACAGCTTCAATAATTGTTGAAATAGATGGGATCTGCCCGCCACAACCCTCACCTGTACCCCCTATATTAGTTTGGGGGTCTTTAGTCGGTGATACAATATCAGGTGGCATTTTAGCCATCATCTTTGATTCAGCCATGTCGGTATCTTCCTCTATAACAAGTCGTTCCTCCTCTTTTATAATATTTACACCATACAAGGATGACTCAGAAGCATCATTAGAATATATTCCACTAGAGTTTTGTGTAGGAGTCCGTTCTCTATTTGAGCAAGGTGAATCAGCATCGCTCCCATCCCCATCAACTCGATGAGGAGGTTCCTCTGGATTTGGTGTGATTATATGTTCATCCTTTAGTACAGGTGTACATGTTTCTTTAGTATCTACAAATGAGCGTTGTATCAAAGGCTCTAGTACTGGTAAGCGGGATACAGTGCCCGTTGTGTTTTTGCTCTTACTGCTTATTGTCGCCCTCGGGCCCAATTCTCGTAATAAATTCACATCAGCGCCTGCGCTCACTGTCGTATTTCCTTGCTCATGTATATTATCATTATTATTCACCTCCTGAGTGCGTCGCTCTGCATCTCCGCCAGTAAGGCACAAAGTTGAGTCATCAGAGCTAGGCGACGGAAGAATTTCTAGACTTCTTGATCGCTCTAGAGGTCGTGATGATAAATAATCGCCACCACGATTCTGTTTAACCATCTGGTTATTTTCTTCCAATTCCGACGCTGCAATAGCGATCAATACAGACTCCACAGATTTATTTAGATTAAGCGTACTGTCATCAAGCGAAGGGGACGTTGGAGAGCCTGGCGTGCCTGATCCACTCCTACCAGGTGAATTTAATCCTGACCCCAAACTATCCCCATCAGCTGCAAGCGATGACAGATCCTCAAAGGTGGCATACGCTGACCCATCATAACAATGGGATTGAAAGGACGCTGTGAATTCCGCTTCCTGAGTTCTTCTCCGAATATCTTCAAATTTCCGAGTCATATTTCCCCCTTCTTTTTCCGAACCAATCATAAAATTCTCCGGACTGTGAGTTCTTGGGCGTCCTTGGCTTCCCGACCAAGACATATCAAGGTCGAGAAATTGGGAGGCATCGTCAAGGTCATAACCCTGGTTATTATTTCTCTGCATGGGTGGTGACCCACCGCCAGCAAATTTATTACTGGTGAATAATCGAGTTCTCTCCATCTCTGCAAGGTTTAGCAAAATATTTTGGTTTGAGCATTAATAAAAGTTAAATATGAATAAGTACAACTACAGTTCTCTCCATCATTGTCCATCTTTGCAAAGTTTGAGTAAAACAATTTGGTTTGAGTATCAATAAAAGTTAGCAGTGTAAGTTTGGATAAGTACATAACGAATATCACATACCATCAGAGCTCATCATCTGAATGACCTTTCGTATAAACTCCCAAGCAACGAGTCCAGAAATCATCTATGAATACACCACACGTGTTCTACATTATGATAAACACAATTTAGTAAGCTTACACTTGACTACAGTGCCTAGTGCTATGCACCGTATATATTATATATTCCCAATGTAAACTGATGAAGTCTTTTACTGTGTATACAAATCACGACCGGCCGGGTGTGTCAATTCAAACTTTCTCAGGCAGTTTATTGTACACTCAATACGGGACTCAATAGCAGCAACACAGTAGTACTGTAAGTTGTAAACACAAACAGCAAACGTTGACCTGAGCTAAAGAAGTCCAATCGCCTTGTTAGCAATAAGCCAGCGGCAGCACACAGCAATGCCGTGTCCCCTTGGTGTAAGGAATGGGTTATTATGAGACGATAAAGCTGTTTCCCCGCCAGTAAATCTCGGTTTAACCTCTACGCCTACTGCTGTTTATGATACATACACAGTTACTGCACGTCAGCTGTGCAATGCTGAATTTATATTCGCCTCAATACACACTAGCCAAACACATGCCACGCTACTGTTTGCAGCTCACACATGGTCAACCTTGCATTGCTGTACCAGCTAGATCTTTTAACCATGAAAAAAACGAAGATCTTCTCTTTCCATGTTTCAACAGAAAACGGTACATCAGTGTTATGTAGTAACCAACGAGTATGCTGTTTGTTATATGACACTAGACCTGAGTTGGTGCAAACGTAAACAAACTTTGCAAAGTATTCATTCTATTCCGACTCAGATAGCAGACTATTTTCTCATCTTGTAGATAATGGAGATGGGAATTTTAATTGGAAAAGTTTTTGTAAACTTTGAACTCATGTCGGCATACCAATACTTCAACGAGCTCCATAAATAAGAGGCTAATATAAGAACCAACATTATGTAGCGTCTTCGTCATCTAGCTGGTGTACTGCCAAACAAGATTATAATGGTCAGATTAGCAAGACATAATTCAAGTACATTAACATTATAGCAAGGTTTAATTTAAAGGCATTAGCCATGATCCAAGTTGGGTATGAAAACTGGTGAAAATTTATTTGAATTAAAGACAGACCTTAAAAGAATCATAACAACTGGCACACAAAATCATATCACTCGCTCAAAAAAGACAATCATTAAGCCAAATTAATTTCTTGGGTCACTCTGTCAGCAGTTTGTTTTTCTATCAATGTTCAAGTTCAACAATGATAGTTTTGGATATTGGTTTTTAGAAGTACTTTCTAAAAATGCAATAAAATCAGTAGGTGTTGACTCACTGTTGAGAAAAGTTGAACTTCAGTTTGGTAATCGTGGCTAATTCCTTTTTTTTTAAGCACTATGATGAGAAACATATTTATTTACCTCAAGTTATACGAATTTACATATTATTTACATTTCAAACTTATTTACTTAAAGTTATACATATATTTATATTTTTACGTATTATTTACCCACTTATTTACTTTCGTTGCAACTTTGTACATCGCATATTATGCATGTTAAGTTGTAAGTACTCAGCCATTTGCGTATATACAAGTATATGTGACCGTCCAGCCCAAAACAGCAATAAATGCCAGCTCTTGTCATTTTCACTTTTTTAGTTATTTGCAAAGACCAGGCTTTAAGGATTAAAATGACACCTGAATGAACTTCACATGATTTCCATAAGTCAAGTTATGGTCCGTCAAAGGTTGTCAGGGAGTAAAACGTATGTGAGAGATAAACGCGTTCAAAGATTAGTAAGCCCTATTTTGTCTGTTGATCGTCTTAAGAATATGCCAATTTATATCACATTTCCTATCATTTTCTTGACATGAAACTTTGCTGGTTTTTTGTAGTAAGCACTAGGATTGTTAATATGGTAAAAATGTTGGCAAATTATGACCTTGATATGTATTTTCACCTGTAGCGCAAAATGAAGTTTCTGGCATTTACTGCTCATACGGGCTGGACGGTCACATATATGTGTATTAAGTTTCTACTTATTTTTACTGATATCTATCATGTCTATATTTATTGAACATCCTCGTCCCCGTTTTCTACTTAGTTGAAGTAACCTACTTATTTACTAGTAGTCATTATTTATTTACTTACTTATTTTATACTAGTATACTTTATATGTATATCTTAATACTTATTTAGGCCTACTTCTTTTTAACTATTAACTAGGCTATTTATGCTCTTTCTTCATACTTATATTTACATCAACAGGTCTAACTCTACGTCACAAACTTTTACATTTAATAATCATGATAATAATAATAATAATATCGGCATTTATATTGCGTATTTATATACTTATAACATTATACTCTATGTTAAAGTAGTACTTCTATGTTGTAGTAATACTTATAACATAGAGTATATTGTTATAGTAGTACTTCTATACTATTATATTAAATACTCTTTTTTCATATTACATTTATTTATTTAATTTCGTTTCAAAAAATGTTTTGATATGTTTAATGGTCTTGTTGTTATAACACCATTACCCTAACAACCCTAACACCAACTGTAACCCTAACTCTTCTCTAGCCCACAGTTTGGTGCAATGTATGATGCAGAAATTGAAAAACATATTGTGTTGTGTATATTTTTGTAATGCATTTAGACCTCAGTTCTCCGTTTTCAATTATAGAGGGCACAACACAGATATGACGTTAAGATTTAAATAGTCAGAAGAGATAAAATGTTAAATGCATAAATATAACGAAGATGGTCCACCATGTTTAAATATGAGAATGCAAAAGTTTATTTGTGAAAACTAACTTATTTGTACTTAATTACATTATTTACACAATTTACAAAATCTGTAACTTTGCGCAGCATTCTGCGCTTTTTGGAACATTGAGCAAATTTTCTGTAATTTGAACAACTTGGCACAACATTGGGCAACTTTGTGAAACATGACCAATTTTCAGTAACTCTGTGCACAATTGAAAAATGTTTTGGAGAAATCATTGGAGAACCTTAACAACTGTGGGCAACTTTGTGTAACTTTGCGCAACATGGGGCAAATTAATTGCGCAATATTGGACAACTCAATTATGTAACTGCGCAATATTGGACACATTTGTGTATCTTTGTGCAATGTGTAACATTGAGTAATTTTCTGTAAATTTGTGTATAAGATTTAGCAACATTTTGTGCATCTTTACGCAACATTAGGTAATTTTGCACAACTGTCTGTTTGCATGACAATTGGTAACTTTGTGCAACATATGGGACTTATGTAACTTTGTGCAATACATGCATTGGGTAACTTTGTGTATAATTTTGTGCAACATTGAGCAATTTTCTGTAACTTTGGACAACTTTGTGTATCTTAGCTTTGTGCAATGTGAAACATCAGATGAGCAATTTTCAGTAACTTTGTGTAAAATTGAACAACATTTCATGCATCTTTCTTTAAATCTATGCAACATTTAATAGGTAATTTTGCACAACTGCCTGTAACTTTGCATAACATTTGGCAACTTTCTGTAATTTTGTACATCATCCGGCAACTTTACAAAACATAGGGCAACTCAGTATGTTTCACTGGAGGACTTTGCGTAACTTTGCGCAACTTTATGCAACATTGAGCTACATTCTATTGGGCAACTTATTGTAACTTTGCACAACATTTGTGTACAACTTTCGTGTAATTCTGTGTAACATTGATCAATTTTCTGTAACGTAACTCAGTGCAGTTGTGTAAAAAATTAAACAACATTTTGTTGTAATTTTGTGTCGCTTTTTGTAACTTTGCAGAACATTAGGGAACTTTTCACGACTGTTTGTAACTTTGCACAACATCGGTCAACTTTCTGTACCTTTGTGCAACATTGGGAAACTTTCCGCAACATTGAAGAACTTTGCTTAACTTTGGGCAACATTGAGCAACTCTGTGTAACTTAAGAAACCTTGTGCAACTTTGTTGATACTTTGTGCAACCTTGGGCAATGTTGAAAAACACTTGTAGCTGTGCATCTTTGTTAATCCTCCCAACTGTCATGATAGGCCCTATCGGTGCATCAGTCCTTCATCTTGGGCCCAATCCTTGTCTCTCTCTTCAGTGATGATTTGGCCAACGCCAGAGTGCGGAAATCTGTACACACAATCATGATTCAACGCTATTTCTGAGAGATCAAATCTACTGATGAACATCAATATGCAAGGCAGTGTTAACATCAAGGAAAATAAAACCAACCAGACCCCGCCTACTGGTGGGTGGGCTGGAGGTTCTGGGTTCCCGGTTGTTGCGATCGAGCAATTGGGAAACATGTCAACAACATGACATTGAGAGCCAGGCGGAGGCTTGGGACCCTGAGTGAGTCGATGACAAACAACGTGTCGTAGTCGATGGTGAATTCTCCAAATGGGTAAAAGTTGAATTGGATTTTTTACTTTTCAATAACGATCTTCCTGATATTGAATCCACTGTCCGCTTGTTCGCTGATGATTGTATATTGTATTCAACCGTTGCTGGACCTGAGGATGCTGGCAGACTACAAAGGGATTTGGACACACTTACATCATGGCAGAACAAGTGGCAGATGGCATTCAATGCCCAGAAATGTTACGTAATGCACATTTCTCATTCTTTATCACCTTTAAAATATTCATAT
>JXSR01S002736.1:195369-212759 GCA_000969725.1 Ophiothrix spiculata | reverse complement strand
CCCCCCGGGAGTCATGGTAACCAGGACTAATCAAATGAGAAGCAATTTCATCAAAAATAATTTGTTTACCCATCACAGGTGTAGAAACAATATTTTTTTAAGATTTGAAACTAGAAACACTTTTTCACACCATTTTTTACGCCGACTCAAAAAAAGTACAGCAGGTAGATAATTTCGGGTTTTTTCCCCTCTTTTACACAAATTCAGCAGAAACTACTGGTAGGATATGTTAGTATTTAATCATGTTCTATCGATACATGTAAAAAAAAAATAGTCAGAAAATTGCGGACAGGATCTACATGTAGGCCAGTCCCTTTAAATAACTCCAATGCGACTTTGTTTTAACAAATTTGTGTAAATATAGGTATCAAGGAAAAAGATCTCACCCTTGAAGTTTTGGTCGCTTCAATTTTAGGATTTGGCCTCAACTTTTTGATCCTGAAATGAGCTCTAATGACGGAAGTGCGACCATGCTTACTGGAGGTGCAAATTTGGGGTCCCGAAGTTGTATCCTTGGCTGCGGGATCGGTACACCGAATCAATCCTCTTCCTCAACGTCAAGCCTAGTTCCAGAGGTGGTTTTCAGGATATCCCACAATGCATAATATACTGATATGTAATAGGCAATAATGGTTTTCTGGATAAGGGGCTATTAGGAATTTGAGAATTCCATTGAATAGTACTCATTCATATCTTTCTAGGGATGTGTTTATTTTCACACTAGCCCAGTGTTTACCCACATTGCTGACACCTCAAAAACCTCAGCAACCTGTACATAAGTATAGGAGTTGAATTGGATTTGCAGGCATATTGTACAATCAGTGTATAATAATGCATTGTGGGATATCCTGAAAACCACCTCTGGCTCTTCACCGAATTGGGTACACTGACCAAGTCAGTGGCGTTTACTTGGTTTTCACACTCCAAGCTTCTACAAATACATCATCGTTCTGTTTTCATTGGTTCTTCTCTTCTTGAAGCCGTTCCCTAAAACATGGCTGGATTGTTGTCATTTTTGAAACATTATTTATAAACCAATGGGAAGTCTTCCTTGAAAAGGGAATTCTTGTTTTAAAAGTATGCTGAATTGCATAAATTTGTGAACCTTAAATTTAAATCAAATTCAACTTTGTTTTGACAAAATATAGGTTTTAAGGGAAAGGGTCTCCCAGGCTTGGAAATTTGCGGGTGCGAGGCTTTATTCGGCGTCTGGGGAGTGACAAATTATAGCTCCTGGAAGAGTTTTCACGCAGTCCAATATTCACCCATACCAAGCCACCCGATTCGGTGACTACATACATCTCCCAGTTGTGACGTATTTGGACTATTTTCTTCATTTTCTACTGTAAGATTGAGCAGGGTAAGGGTTAAGATCATTCACAAACTGTGCTGAAAGGATGATTCTATCAAGATTGTTCATAAGAACTTGCAGCCAGGTAGTAATTAAAAAAGAGTGAAAGAGCTATTAGACCAGACTTGACTTTGAACAGTAAGTAAAGTATGGCAGAAGTAAAGAACTGATCAATTTTGTTTGATTTTTGCAGAATTGTCGCGGCAGTCAAAATGATACGGACTAAACTGAGTGGGCGTCGCGCTCGTACAGAGGGCATCTTCTGCAACTATCAGCATCGCATCTGCATGCAAGATAGACTGGATGGTTACGAGTATTGCTTCAGTCACATCTTGGAAGACAAGAATTCTCAGTACAAACAGTGTCAGTTTATCTCCAGTAAGAATGGACGAAGGTGCATCAACCCGGCTCCAAAAGCTGACAAAAAGGATGGGTAAGATCAACTGACTGTAGCACTTTTTTAGATTGTGTTGGTCAAAATTTTACAAATGGTAACACATTCTTGGTCACTGAGGGTGATTTTACTACCTAATAAAGACATTTCGGCTATTCATATTATGAGACAATACTCATGTACTCGGTGAGTGTGTTCAGCGTCAAACGCATTGGAGCGGCACATTGAAATTTGCAGCACGATTATACATTAATAAATGATGCGTGAGTAAAATGGAATGCAAATTTATTCATCTAATTCATACACATCCGATAAATAATACTGTGAGTGAAAAGAACTAAGGCCTTTATATGACACATCAAAGTCCAAAACTTTAGTTCTAAACTAAATAAATCATCACCCGATAAAAACAATGAAACATTCATACGCACTAAACGCCCACCACGCAAACTGAAACCCAACAAGTGCAGTGAATTGTGAATTTCCACTGCCTTCCGCGTACTTTGTATTCTTGCGTTCTGATTGGCTAGGTGACACACAAAGTTTATGAATGTAAATTTGCACACACATCCAACACGAACATCTTTACAAATTTAGAAATATTTCATGATTGAATATGGGTGTACGTTTTTCCAATTAATAATTTATCACACGTAACATGGCTAATGCATATAACTTTTTAGTATAAGATTTATGTTAGCTGCTCTCAGTATGTATTAATGTAATTTTCAAACTTTACAATAAATTTTCTGTCAATGCTTGATTTCTTTTTTGTTGCAGTTACTGCATGGATCATGCTCGTCGTGCCAGACTGATGCGCCAGAAAGCAGCTTTGAAACCCAAGCCTCCTAGTAGCACCAAAGAATTGTTTGAGGAATTGGATTACTACCGTGATGGCTCTGACAAACAACCGCCAGAAGCCCCCGTGTCTGCAGCCAGCAAAGTTTTGGGTAAGAGGGAGCGCCAAAATGAAAATTCTAAATAGATTCCGTGAAATTTGTTACATCATAGCATAATGCTGATATCATACTTGTGTTCTTTTGTAGCCTTGTGGCTGCATGACATAGTCTCAATGATTTAGCCAGGCATTGTTTCATTTTCCTTCTTTTTGGCAAAAAAATTTGAAACAACGAGCTGTGTGTCATCTTGTTACGGATTGAATACCAAACACCACACATGATCATTTTGGCATCAACATTTTTTTAAACTTGGAAAAATCAATCAACATTTCTGAGAGCCGGTATTTTCTTCACTGAGTTGCATTGGGAGGTTGCATTTGTTTTCACCATGATAATAATCAGATAAAGGTCCAAATGTAAACAAAACAATTGGATTGTCTGCTTGCACCGATATTTTCATCTTTAATGTTTCCGTTTGCATCTTACTAGTTTGTCGTGGGCATTGCTTAAGATTCCTATTAAATTCCTATTAGGACCATCGCTAAATGTTAGTGAAATCAGCCCTTGGTCTTTGTAAGATTCATCTGACCAATTTGAACTTTTTGTTCTGCAGAGTACGGAAGTGATTCTGAGAGTGACGATGAACCACTGATGTTGGAGCAAACATGGAAGGGGTCTAATGACAGCGATGCTGAAAGTGTTGACAGCGAGCAGGAAGATTTACTTAAGTAAGTGGTAGGAGTCTCTCAGAAGAATTTTTGACTTCATTTTGAGGTATTTTTACAAATTCTGTGAAGAAATTCAGAATAGCCTCAACTTGTGCTTGTAAGGTTTTCATTAAATAGGGATCTTCATCTTATCTTATTAGAATTGTGTCTAGGCCAATCTAAATTATAAAATGGCTAATATTTCAGCAAATTTTTGTAGAATAAGACATTTTGAAAGCTTTGCCTAAAAGTTTAACATGCCTGCCAACTGCCCCTCATTTTGCTGGATGTCTAGTATTTGAACACAACAAAAACATGTGTTTTTAGTGTGTGTCTAGTGTTTTGTAAAAGGTCTGTGTATAGTAATGTATAGGGAACTTAGAAATGTTCAGTATTTTTTAAAACATTTCCTCTCATTAGCCCAGAATTGTGAAATTTGAATGTTGGCAGGTATGGTTTAAGTCGACTAAGAGAGTCGTGGGTTTTATTCTTTTGAGCGGCATGTGACATGTGTAGTGTTCCTGAGCAAGATACTTACCCTCATATGCTCCTCCCAGCCCAGGAGTCAAATGGATACATATATAATTCAAGATTCAATGCTGTGAATGCAATAGAATTGCATGGTAGGAGAGTCATGGCAGTCTGCTCACCATAACTTTGACATAATTGTAGTCGCAATGTAATCAGTATTTAGAAACCTAACAAAATGTTAATTCTGACCCAATCACTTCAAATCATTTACAAAATATACAGGCAATTCCTGTTTCTTTACCTTTACCTGCTATCAGAGCAAAATGTTCACGCCCATAGGCCCATAGGTGCAACGTTTCAATCCAACCATATTATAGTCAACTGAAACAAACCTTTTCATTCTGAGTGGGATCAAATCGCATTGTGCGTGAACAATAAACCAATCAAATCGATCTTCAAGTCACGCAGCAACAGAACTGTCAAATCACGCGAGCTAACGAGTATCGTGTGAGTTGCGTTTGAACTTAAACCTCGGCGCACAGGATGCGTAAAAGTGAAAAGGTTTTCTTCATGCGACTTTAGCACACGCAAAGGTCCTGTAAAAAATGTCTTCAAAGTTGCGCTAGGAGTTATATGAAAATGTTGTTCCTTTGTTTTGTCTAGACATGCCGGTGTGTATACAGCAGAGGAGGTTGCCCTGATCACCATGGATAAGCTTATTCGCCTTCAATCTCTGTACATCAACCAATTCAAAAGGTTGCAGCATCTTATGAAGGAGAAGAGGCGCAAGTATTTGAAAGCAGTCAGGCATGAGCAGGGGACAATAGGTGAGTCTTTTGTGTTCTTGAGATCATATTAAAGGATCTTTTCAAAATTGAACCAGTTGTTGACCGCCAGAAACCAGCTGTTCTGGCCAGTTGCCATTGTTCAGAACAATAGCAACTGGCTGAAACTGATGGTTCTGGGCATTCAACCAGTTTTGAAGTGTCCCCATCATCATGTGTCTTACTGAATACTTTGGCTGTGTTTGTATAATAATAATAATAATCAGATTTTTATAGCGCTTTTTAACTATGTATGCAAAGCACTGTCGCCAATTATTATTACGCTGCCGCCAGGAAACCGTCACAATCATTTCGCATTAACTAGTTGTCGCTGGCCAGGCGCGCATCCTATCTGCACTTAGATTGTAATGTTCCCCATAACAGCTACCCAATAACGCTCGGGTCGACGAAGCAATGAGGATTAAATACCTTGTCCAAGGACATAACTTGTTGGCCGTAGCGGGGCTCGAACTCGCGATCTCATGATTCGGAGTCCTGTGCTATTCCACTAGACCACACGAGCTCCTCATCTTGATTTTATTTTTGAAGGGATGATGGCTTTAACTTTACGTTGTCCTATGTAATCAATGAATGGAGGGTTTATATGCAATGCCATACCCTGCCAATTTTGTGCTCGCAACCGCCATGTTGTTGGGGAGTTTGAATCGATCGATCAGTTGGAAAACAAAACAAATTATGCTCAACCATTTTATTAAATTTGTACCATAATACCAAATTAGGACTGAGTCACAAGAAGGTTATCAAACAAAGTGAACGGTATTTACAGCTAATTTTGTTTTTGTCTGGTTTGGTCTGGATCAGGTTCTTTACAACACCCCATTCAAGCCAAAGGCAAAGGAATTGTGAAACAGGGTGGAACAATCAAGGGTAGAATACCCTACCTTTTTGATACTAATTGCAATTTCATGTACAGATATGACTCTTTCTGTACATGGACTGCTTAACATCCCTGAAGAAGGATGATGACCTCTCTTAAACTATTAAGGTTACCCAACTCTAAATACTTCATGCGAGGGAAGGAAGATCTAGAATTTTTGACCCAATGCTCCATCCTTGCCAGCTAAATTATTGAACGAAAATTCTTAGATTCCATTCTGGCAAGTGTCCTCATCTGGAAACGAACCCAGACCCATTATGTGTAGGATTGCTTACAACTTTGGCGCTTCTTTTGTTTTTCTGTACAACATTGTGTAAAAATACACACTAGCAACACAGAGCCAACAATCTGCGTACATAATGTTTATATTTCATTGTGCGAACCCTACATCTGTCCTCATCAGCAATCTAATACCATATCACTGAAAATATATTTGTTATCCCTTTTTAAAATCCAGGTTCTGATTTAGGAAAGATCACCAATCCTCATGAGAAGGTCAAATTTGCCAAGCTGCAAGCTATGCGTTCATATCGAAGAAGACGAGGTAGAGAAGCATTGCTCCAACGCAAATCCAAGCAACGCAGAATCAAGTCTACTCCAGAGTACTCGGGACCTAGTCACACCAAAATTGAACTACAGTGTAGCCATGTGCAGGATGGTAAACAGTGTGACAAACCGACGCTTCCTATTGCCAGATTTTGTGGGACTCGTATCCTTTTAAATAATTATTCAGGGGTGTTTTTTTTGTTGTTGTTGCTTTGGAGAGTATATTATTACAGGGGTACTTACTTTAGTTTGCACTAGTTAGTTGTTAATTTGATATTTACTCATGGCATGCTCTGTGTTCAGTCTGTGCTCACTTAGGGTAAGATATGCTCTGTAAAAGAAAGTCTTTCATAAATTAAACGAAGTGGTTTTCACTTGCAGTGAAAGGCAATTTGATCCAAACAGAATAGCTTTACAAATTGATGAAAGTATTGGAATCATTAAATTACCTGCAAATCAAATCTGCAGGGTGCGTATGATGAGGGTGTGTGCGACAACACATCAGTAAGAGCTCTGTCACTCATCACGAAACGTACGAATAACAAATTAATAACGTACACTGGTTATGTCATTGAAATAAATGTAATCGATTACCAAACCAATGTACATTATTAGTACGTTATTCGCACGGTACGGTGATGTGTGACATGGCCTTAAGGAAAGTGATTGGTTGTTTGAAGTGGCAATCGCGTGAAAGGAAAAGTTTTTTGTTCTATGTGAGGTGATATGCTTGTTTTCTCTATTTGTTGCCTTCATGAATTTAGGAAATTTTATGACTTCAATAATAATATAAATAATAATGATGATTATAATGCCAGAGGATACAAATTAAAGTGCTTGCCTTGATTATTATGCTGTTATTAGGGAAATCTTCTCAGCCAATTACAACCCCAGACCAAAGTGGTGCAAACCTTACAGCACTAAGATTGTGATATTCCTGAAAGCTCCCCAATGCACTCTTGTCAAAAAAGCAATCAATATGAAATTTCTTGCTTAGGACATTACCCATTGGCCATAGCGAGACTTGAACCTAGAACCTACCAATTCTCGCACTTTTTCACTAACCACACAAGCTCTCAAAAATCATCAATTCACAAAATCTTGGGTCAAAATATGTATATCAAAATCTCAGTTTGGTTGTATAGTTTATCCTTAACTTTTTGTGTACAGATATAATGTCAGATCCTTTACAGGTTCTATTTTCTCCTTGTGCAAACGGTCAAGGCGTGTGTCAGCGTCCTGCTTCCATCCTGTCAGAGGAATCATGTTGCCTGCTTCATTCAACGCTTCCACCAAGACAGATGAGGCTGCAGCAAGATGAGGTGAGTGCAGGTTCTATTTTCTCCTTGTGCAAAGGGTCAAGGCGTGTGTCAGCGTCCTGCTTCCATCCTGTCAGAGGAATCATGTTGCCTGCTTCATTCAACGCTTCCACCAAGACAGATGAGGCTACAGCAAGATGAGGTGAGTGCAGGTTATATTTTCCCCCTGTGTAAAGGGTCAAGGCGTGTGTCAGTGTCCTGCATCCATCCAGTCGGAGGAATCATGTTGCCTGCTTCACTCTGACGCTTCCACCAAGACAGATGAGGCTGCAGCAAGACGAAGTAAGAATACCATGGGGCCCTGGAAAAACCTTACAATCTTTGCTTACAAGTGTTCAGGCTTCAGCAAATAGTAAAAGAAAAGTGGAGTATTCTTTAGTAAACTTTACCCTAACCATGACCCGACCCGAACCTAAAGGTGGTTTTAGAGTTGCTGTCGTTGCGGCACACAACGTTACGGCAGATGGCCAAACATTTGCAATTCTGAGTTGTCGTAATGTAGCACGACACATTTGCATATTGCCGCAATGGTCTGTTGCAAGAAAAGTTGAATTTATTCCAACTCATAATATTGTGTTGTTGCGACCCTCACGACGGTAATCGATATATATCGGCTTGTCGTACGGCAAGCAAAAGTTGATGCGACAAGGTCGAGCTTGCGCACTTTAAATTTTGACGTCAGGCTGGTCGTACGACCACACGACAGGCAAGTCTGAAACCAGCTTAAACCCTAACCCTAAAATTTTGGATGGGACCTTTAGCATACTTGGTCCAACTTGTTTTCTACTGATACACAAATACTGGTCAAATGTTAGGAGCTCAAAGTTTGTCAAGTCATGGAGCTTTAGTGGCATAGGATTGAAGTAAGAAGTTCATTTGACTAAATGGAAAATCGCTATACAAAACCAGTTATTGACTATAAAATATTTCATATTGCACATTATCAGTTTTCTAAAATCAGGGATGTAAGTTTTCAGGAAATTTCCTGAATTCAGGAAATTGTACTGAAAATATCTTGTTTTCAGGAAATTTTGTCCTATATAAAAGATTAAGAAAAGTGGTCTTTTCAAGTAATTTTGAAGGCATTTCAGGAAATTTTTACTTGAGTGACTTGCATCCCTGTAAAATTAAAACTGTGTTGTAAATAGTGCATTATGACTTAGCTATTCTATTGCATCATCTTGTCTCTAACAGGATGCTGCTAAACCTTCAGCTATGACCGACCATGACTATGGTCAGAGAGCGACGGAAGGGACCATAGAAGAACCAGGCAGCACAGATAGCACCACTGACCTGACCAACATCGCCAGTGAACTAGCATCGTCATTAGCTGACCAGCTGTCCAGTCAGTCGTCCCTCCTGACGGTCAGCGGCGAAGGTACCCTCATCACGGCGAGTGATAGCGCCGCAGACAAGGCAGCTGAACAGCAACTTGAACAGCAAATGTTACAGCTACAGCAACAGATTCAACAGCAGATACAGGAGCAACAGATTCATATTACTAATATCCAGCAGCAGCAGAGTATACAGCAGATTGCTGCCTTGTTGCCATCTGGTGACTTGGAAATAATGCAGAAAGCAGGGTCATCAGGTACGTAATGTAGGCCAAATTTATTATCCCTTACATACCTTAAGTTAATTGTATAGGCCTATTTAAGGTTTTTTTACATGTAAAACACCCTGTGTAACGTTTATGAAACCCTGAATAATGACTTTAAAGTTTGAATTTTACTTGAAATCCTTATATTCTCAGTTTTATTTAGGGTCGTTTCGGGGAAGTTCACTCTATTTCTAAAAGTCGTATTATTGAAATATAATTTTCTTCAATATGATGAAACAAAAATACTTTTGATGATTCAGGGGTGCTATCTATCAATATTTAGGAAGCACCTCATAGGTTCAAATTAGATATTGACTACCTAACTTGTTGGAAAAAAGACAAAAAGTTTCTTATAAAGTTGGTAGGATATGTGAACTACCAGGAAATTTTTAGTTTGGTTAATTTTAAAAGGGCGACCGGAGCATCGCCCCCTACTGCGTGGGGTCCAGGGGCAACGGGTTGGAGGGGGCGAAGCCAGAGGGCTTCTGCACATAGAAATCAATTTGGTACCCTTACAGAAAACATATTTTAAGATTTTTTAGGAGCTTTTTGTGGTTGTTAAGCACACATAACAACTAATCAAATAAAAAATGTAGGGCTAGTTGGTCATTATTTAAAATAATGACCAACTAGGCCTATCTTTTATTTATTGGAATTAAATTTAACCACCAATGTGACTTTGTTTACTTGTTATGTATTTGGTTTGTTGGTACCTGTAAACAAAAAAAAAAACATCAAAAAGCACTGATGAGTAAGCTTACCGCCGGTCGAGGTTGCCGTAGCCGTAGCGTAGATGATTCCTCATGATCATAACTCATCCTACTACTATGATCTGGCATTTCGCTGCTAGTTGCTTCATCTAATGTTTCGCAATCAGCAGGAGGAAGTTTTCTCTTTAAAAAGCGTGTAATATTAGATTGAGACATGCTGCCGTAAAGAAGAATATTCCAAATAAAATTCAAAACAATCAGCTGTCAAATCTGTCCCTATAAAACGTAAAATTGATGAATCAACACGCGCTACAAAAGATCGAGGTCAGCGGGTCAAGAACTAATCACATCGTAGCAATCGACCTATCACAACGACGTATGGGGTATTTCCCCATTTTACGTCACTGTTATGCATAAATTAATAAATAATGTTGATCAAAACACGAAGCGCTGTATCGTAAGGTTTGTTATGGATGTGAAAATGCCCTCGAAAATAATTTTTATGCATATTTATCATCAAAATCTTATATTTTTATGTGATATCACTTGTTTTTAGCTGAAACATTTTACATATAGCTCGATTTTTGGAGTTTTTATTTTTTATTTGACCAATTATTGTGCCGGTCGGAAGTGGCTACTTGTTGGGTTTGTTCCGGTCGGTAAGGGCCTGTGCCGGCTCTGCCGATCGGCGTAGTGACAACTCTGCCCCTAGGATAAGTTCACCATGTCGCCACACTTGCCATGCATATTGCAATTGGGTACATAGACACATGTTATTAGATACGTTAAGTTTTTCAGTATTCATGTTGATGATGGCGATCTTACCCAACTGGAACTGGCTGCCCTCAATGTTCATCATTATATGCACAAATCAATGTTGAGATGGTTTCATTAATTTCAGAATTCTAATTAACAGGCATGAGATATTTTATCATCCCAAATCATCCAAATTCAGATAATTTTGGGCTTGATTTAACCATTTTAGTGTTTTATTGGATAAATTTTACCTAATTCAGATTTTTTTCATGAAAATCATTCTCATGCCTGAATTAAGAGAGTGAAATTTCACGACAGAGTGAACATCCCAGAAATGACCCTACTTGTATGTATCTCCAACAAATTATTTAGTAACTGCTTGCAATTAAGTGTGAAAGTGTCCATATATCTCTGTTAGGAGCATGTAACCTGCATTACTCCTATGACATATGGCCTTGTGCGGTTAGAGTACGGGTCTCATAATACAGAGGTTGTGAGCTCGAGCCCTGGGCAGTGCGTTTTTCGTCTCCTTGTTTCCTTGGGCAAGAAACTTTACTCTACTTGCTCTGTGGTTCGGAAGTCCATAAAGCCGTTGGTCCCCTGTACGAATAGACTCCTTCATGTCATGCAAGTACAGTGTATCATTGATTGATTGATTGATTGATTGATTGATTGATATTTATTTCCATGTTAATTTTCATATTTTTATAGGTTCAAATCCAAGCCCAGCAGCACCACAGACACCACCTGCAGCAGCTACATTGGGGAGTACGGAATTGATGGTTTTACAAAAACCCAAATCCCAGTTTCCAATCATCCAATTACACCCACAACCCCACAAGACAACCATATCAATGGATGATCTCAAACCAACTAAGGTAAGCTAAATTGGGGAGCACAGAATTATTAGTTTTACAGAAACCCAAATCCCAGGGGGGGGAGGTTTCAGTTACAGGTTTCCATTTACACCCACAACCCCACAAGACAACCATATCAATATATGATCTCAACCCAACTAAGGTAAGCTAAATTGAGGAGCACAAAATAATTGGATTTAACAAAAACCCAAATCCCAGTTTCCAATCATCCAACTACACCCACAACCCCACAAGACAAACATATCAATGGATGATCTCAAACCAACTAAGGTAGGCTAAATTGGGGAGCACAAAATAATTGGTTGTAACAGAAACCCAAATCCCTGTTTCAGACTTACAAATTCAAATAAATAAATGCGACATATTTATAGAGGATAGCCTCATCAGTGTCTAGCACTGCTTTCAATGAGGGTCCTCTGTCAGATGATCAAATTTATTTGCCAGTTTTAGATGCATGAGTAAAACCGGAACGCACTGAGGAAAACCTGCGGAAGTCGGTTTGGACTAGCAACCAATTGCACATACCGCGCCAAGACTGGGGGGATCAAACCCACAACAGTCCTGGGATCATTGGTGCAAAGCGAGGGAAGTTCTGCTGCGCTACCTGCTCCCCCAGACAGTGTAAAAACAATCCAAAGTGCAGGGCCCTATTGCTTGTAAATTCAATCATACTGTGTATTTTTATCCAGTTGCATGGTGCAACCCCGGGGGGAGGGGGTACTCAAATTTGGTTTGGGTAGGGACGTGCCTCTGGGAAATTTACCAATTTTTAAGAAAAAATGACCCATCCATATACCAAATCTTCTAAATTTTGAGCAAAAATCTCATTTTTTTCTGTCCAAATTTGCTCTATTTTGGCAAAATTGTCTAACATTTTGAGAAGAAATGTCCAAATTTGCGGCATTGTGCGCAAATTTTGAAAAGAACACCCATCAAAATACCACATTTTGTGAAGAAAAAGGACCGATTGGAATACTAGAAAGCCTGATTTTGATACCCGAATTTGCGGCAAGTCCCCATAACCCCTTTTGTACTAAGTAGCCCACACGGGGGTGCAACAAGGAAAAACGTGTTTGGGAGACAGACTCCCTCAGGTCGGAGGAGGGTTATAGCACGAGCTACTTTTGACAAAACCAATAAGAAGTTTTTTAATGAATCTTGCTGCTTGTGTGAAGGATTTGCTCAATTTTTAAATGTCTGATAAAATAGACCATGAAATTATTTTCTAAACAATACATGCCCAACTGTGAGACTCTCTTGAAACTACTTCTCAATAAAATGTAGCTCTTAAAGGAGCCTGGTCCGATTGCCTCAACATTTTTTCAAACTTTTTGAGATTTTGGTACCAAAATGTTGCTCATATTTTTCTCACAAGCCATGTGAAATTTCACGGCTGAGTTATGTTCCGTTTCGGAGATATGTATGAAAATGTGTCCAATTATGGTAACCATAACTGATTTTATACAGTAACAAATAGGCGTCTCTGAAATACAAAATTGCCCATAAAATCAAAACGGTTTGACCGATTCAGCTGAAATTTGAAATTTAGACTTCTTTAGTGGTCATCTTTCATATGACATTGAAAACCAAATTTTGAAAAATCGGACCAAGCTCCTTTAAAAGGCAAGCAATAGCATATGTATAAATCAAATTGTCTAATCCCACATTTTTTTGTCATTTGTTTTTACAGCCACCAGCATCTACAAATAAATATTTAAATATGACCACACCTTGAAAATACAGACATTTTATTCTCATGCAACAGAAACAGCAAGGATTGTGCAGAGGTGATATCAGGAAAACAAGGAAAATTTGCTATTATTGTTTCAAATAAATTTCGGACACAAACTGACAATTTGAACGCAGCCAATGCGTATCCACAAGCTGTGACAAGCACATGACACGGGGAAGTACGCACAACGCCGTTTCCAATCAGTGTTGCGGCATCGCACGCGCATGGAAACCATTGCGTATTTGATTTTTATTACACGGCAATCATGTCATTTGTAGCAGCATCTATTGCAACATGCAGTGAGCTTGCCCTTTCCCTTCAAAGAGTTTTGAGCAGTCACACCCGCACACAGTAAATACCAGGAGCACCAACAAACCAAGATAGCTGCCATCCATATCGATTTCCTTTCATGATAGCATATTTCAAAGTCTATGGAAATGGACTCAAATGCATTGAATGTTTGTTGAAGGGTTTGGAACTTGAGACTCTGAAGTATACTTTGAATTATAACCATAATCATTCTCAGTCTGACAAATCCACCATCAGAAAATGTTGAAAATAGTCCCAAGTCCAGAAACATCAGCAGGAGATATTTCCTGCCTATGATGTTTCTGGACTATTTTCTGATTATTATATGCGTGCACCTAAGCATGATCGACAATTCCATTAATCGAGATACCGTATCTACTTGCCAATTCAACTACATGTATTGATCTTCTGTATCTATATCGCCTTACCATTTATTCGAATAAAAGTTCATACGTGCTGGTAGATGCACATACTGAGATTGGTTAAAACTTTCTTTCAGCACTAAGTGAAAATTCACATACCTTGAATTTTCAACATGTAACACATGTCCTCATCAGAAGAAATGATATACTATCGCCACCAAGGTCATAGGAGGTCAAGAATCCTCACAACCTCACAGGATTTCTTCTGATGAGGACATGTGTTACATGTCGAAAATTCAAGGTATGTGAATTTTCACTTATACCTTGAATTTTCACTTAGAGCTGAAAGTAAGTAGTTACCATCTCAGTATCCTTGCCATTTAGTTATTTCACACCAGTGTGCACTATGCAATAGTGGGTGAGATACTTTTATAGTATTTAGGTAGAGAAAGTATATATAGTGGAACCTCGTTAACACAAAATCACTGGGTCCAAAGAGTTTAGTTTGGGTTATATCAGGATTTTATGTTATCCAACTGATTTCAAACAGGAAATGAATACTTTGGATCCAACAAACGTTTTGTGTTATTAGGGTTTTTGTGTTGACATATTTTGAGTTAACGAGGTTCCACTGTATAATGATTTGTTAAACTTTAGGAAATGATGGAATTTATTGATTTCAAGGGATTGTGAGATGGCAAATAGTTGAATTGGACAGTTCATACGGTATTTCAACATTTTTTTTAACATCGATATTGCCATTATTGGATTTCAAGGGTTATCCATACCGTTCTTGTCAATATTTTGAAAGTGATATGGATATCTCAAGTGTCCAATTTTTAATTTCTCAATCCAGTTTTGATCAGAAAAAGTGGAATGTGCATGGTTATGTTCGCACAGGATAAAAAATTCTGCAACTGCCTAATAATAGAATGGAAGTGGGGTCACTCATTTTGGCATTGTATATAATATCTTTGGCTGGTTAGTCAAGAAGAACAGACCCGATATATCATTATCAAGATATATGGATAGTCAACAGCAGATGCGTCAAAATTGCAATATTTTTAATATCAGGCATGATACTTTTCAGGTTTTAACCTGAATTCAGGTATTTTACAATATTCAATTCAGGTATTTGCCTTGCAAAACAAAAAAAAAATCAGGTATTTTCCATGCATGACCAAAAATCAAACATATTTCAGCTGTATATTACTAGTCCATCCAGATGGACCTCGCAAGCGAACGCGAAGCGTGAGGTCCATCAACTTACAACAAATCCTGCCTTGGAAATCCAAGGCAAGTGAAATATGATACTTCCCTGTAACTCAAGAAGGGGCAGTTTGTGATAACCAAAAACCTATGCATTTCTTTTACTTTTCAAGTCCGAGTCAAATATAACCATCTATTTCATAATAACTCTATTTGTTTAGCTAGAATTGACTGGTCACCAATTTTCTATAGGAGAAACCCAGCAGGGGGTTTGGTGTGTAAGTTGATGGACCTCGCGCCTACGGCGCTCGCTTGTGAGGTCCATCTAGATGGACTATATATTACATGAAATGGCCTCTATAGTGGTGTAAGATGAGCAGAACCCCTGGCAATGGGAGGCAAGTACTGTGCACACTGCATTTTGTCTGGATTATGGCCTACTTGTAGGTTACGGAATTTTTATAAGAGGCTAGTATCATGCCTGAATATTGAAACTATACGTTCATCTGCCAACCCCGGCGCCCAGTGGCTTGCCACTACTGGACATTGTAACCAGGTGGCAGAGGTTTTGAGTTCCAATCCCATTGAAACTATGCATTTTTGATAAGGAATTTCTGAGTCTCCAAACACATGCAAAATGAATAAAGCTTGACTGTGTAAAGAATTTACTTATATATTATTTTCCAGCCTTTGTTAAAGTAATCCAAGTTTCAAGTTTCAGATCTCAAGGAATATCTCTCAATATATTTGAAATGATAGTTGCATATTTATTTAAATTATTTGTCAATATCAGTTTAGAAATGAAAAAGTGTTCTTCCAGTATTTGCAGCTGATCAAGTCATATCATAATAATTTATCAACAGAAATTCTGAAGTGTCACCTATAGCATAGAGCTGAATTCAGTTCAAAATGTGGTTGTTAGATCGAGTGTGTTTCCAATTTACACTGCAATGGTCATCACATTTCAATTCGCACCCAAAACACAAACACTGAAGCAGATGCCGTAAAATGCAATGAAAGTTCAGTTTCTCAACTCGGTTTGCTTTGACACAAGTGTTGTTGCATTTTGATATTATATTAGCAAGTTCAAAACATTGAATGTGCCAATGCTTTGTGCACTTAGTGTGAATTCACCTTAACAGTTCTGAGAATTAAATATTACAGTTCTGAGAATTAAATATTATTGATACAGAGTAAAAGTAGTGAACCTGTTGCTATAATAAATTCTGGAGAAGACAGAAATTTAGATGTTAAACAAATTTAAGCATCTGTTACAACATTGTATGCAATTTGTGTATGACAAAAAAACTTAATCCTTATATGAAATTTCATACATGAATCTCATTTGTTTCATTAATGTGAATTGTAGATGTTGGTTGGCATCTATGTTGTTATTTATATATGAAATTGGCGTGATAAAACAGTTTACCAATCAACAGAATTTTTTTGTTCAGTAGTTTCTTGATTGTCTCTTGATTCTATTGAACACTGGTGTCAACCCATCAGTTTTGTAAAAAGTTTTTGCTCTGTAACTCAGCAAATGTTATGATAATTTAATTGAATCCTTTTTACAAGTGCATTTGCATGCTGAATATGATGGTGATATCAGCTTTTTAACAAGTTGTATCGGAGCAGGTTTTTCAAATGTTTACAATTTTGTCTTAATATCAGAATAGTTTCGAAAATTGGTAATATATATATATGGTAAAAACTTGTTTTGTCAATATTTCAAAAACAAAAATCAAAATTTTAGGATTTTTATGTCTTGCTTTTTAAATGTAGATTGCTTCTAGAAATATGTGATTTTATCAGTTAATATGGATTTAATTTGCAGTTCCTGAGATACTAGCACATAGCTTGAACTTTTTATCCAAAAATGATGGGTTGACACAAGCCTTACATTTTAGCAAGATTCAAGTGGACTAGTCATACAGTGTGTCCCAGAATAAACCTTACAATCTTTGCATACAATTTTCGGGGGTTTAATGGATAGCCAGAAAGTATGTAAAGATTGCATTTTATAGCCCATGAGTTCAACTTTTATATACCGTTTGTTTCATTTCAATCAGTAGTATACAACAAAAGTTATGTTGTATCAAATTTTTGGGTGGATTTTTGTCTGGTCCAATTTCATGATTATTGGCCATAAAGTAAGGGTGTTTCTGAATGGAATAAAAATGAGTCACCTTGGACAACTTATCATATCTGTCTTATTTTTACATCAAATTTGTTCATTTTTTCAGCATAGTGTTACGGTCAGAGATGTTAAATGACCAAGGCCAAATTCACCTTTTGGGTTCTTAAATGAAATACAATGAATACACTGAAAAGTATTTTATAATCTGAAAACTTTCTTAAAACTTTAATTTTTGTTTTGGTTTAATTTACAAACTTGCTTGTTGTCTTAAAATACTACTTAACTTAC
>JXSR01S002736.1:156307-169069 GCA_000969725.1 Ophiothrix spiculata | reverse complement strand
TTTTGTATGTTTTTCATGAGTTGTTAGTAGTCGAAATTTCAACATTTCTCTAACCAAAGTTGCACGGTTTATCGGAGAATGAGCCATATGTGATATTTCCATATCCTTAGGCTCTATTTATGCACTAACATGGTTTTCTCTGATGTGAAAATCTTTACTGAGCCATATTTGTGTACTTTGAGTCGACAATCTTTAAAAAAAGTTAATCCAGGCAAGTAATTATATAAGTTAAAGTTAAGGGTTGTTGATCAATATGTGATGACTCACCCCGAAAAGGGAACTTTGCGACAGAACGCTTTCCGAGAAACTGATGAAAATAGGCAGCGAAAATTAAAGAAAATAATAAGAATTTCCAGCAGATTTTCTGTTGTAAATTATGATCGCCTTAATCAATTCTAACAAATAAGGTGTCATTTTAAAGCTTAGAAAATGCTGTAACAGATGAAATAATAAAATCAAAATTAATATCATCTGCAAAGTCCCCCCCCCCCCTTTCGGGGTGAGTCATTTCATATGTTCCAAGCTAAAAGCTAGATCTTCTAGGCCTTGCTTTTGCTTTTTCTGATGTCTTTTCCTTCTTTGGCACTGATTGCTACTTGAACTTTTATGAATAGAAATTAAGGTATAAGCTGTAGACAAATCAGGTGCTACTTTTATGAATTCGGATAATGTTTAGCATCTTTTACATCTTTGGTGCTAGACATGGTAGTTGTGTCAGTATGTTCTTCCCAAAAACCTGTTCAAAAACGTAATGAAATAGAAATACAAATAGCCAGAAACACAAGTTCCTGGTCGTAATTTCAGTTTGTCAGTTAGTGTTGTTAAGGTCATGTGTACTATCTGTACTGTTAGGTGTAAATGGATATCTGTATAAGAATCAGACGAATTTACCCATTTATCGGCAATCAATAACCTGCTGATCATGAACCTGAGAAAACTAACCTGCTGATTATGTTGAAAAGTCGGCTACCAAAAATTAATACAAAGATCAGACTCAGAACAGCATGTGTTTTAACATCAATGAACTTACCACTATTTGGGTCACCATGTTTTGTTATGAAGGAAAAAATAACAATTTGAAACAAAAATGATACGAAATAAATGTATAAAATCATTTGACATTGCAAAATGAACAGATAGATAGGAATAGAATATTCTATATAGATCATGATCCTGCCTGCTCTGACGCCAATCGCGCGCCTCTATTTCTATGGAATGTTAAAGTTTCAATTGTTGAGTAGGAGAAGATTATTTTGAACCGTGAACAAAATCGAGACTTTTGCCTTAAGATATTTTTTATGTCAAAAGTACTTTCATGTGTTCATTCACAAAATTCAATACAAGATCTAAGGGAATATAAACATACGTACTAATTCAGCAGGATAAATGTCTTTCATTGTAAAAAGAGCCACTCTATTTTATGGTTACGTGCTGCATTAGGCGTTTGTGATACTTCGTCATTTTTACCATTCATAATATCCTGATTGCATATTGACCATGTTGACCTCGAGTTTCTAGACAAATTATCAATCGGAATAATCCGCTAAAACTTCAATAGAGAAAAATAAAAAATTATTCCAGTGGTAAAAATGCCAAATGCGAATTTGTATCATTCGAAAAAAATATGGAGTAGTGTGCAAATCTGTTCTTCAAAATAAAATTCACACTGCCTGTCAAGGACAGATTAGTATTATCAGGAAAGTTGAGAATAAATAATGATTATTCTGAACTATCCTGGTAATAATATCATGCAGAGTCGAAGCTAAATTGAGTACCCTAGAACCAGAAGGGGGTTAAGTCACATTGAGTACAAACTGAGAAAATGGCACAAACATCATATCATTTGTGTTGTCTTGAATGGTATTGCTGTATCTTGCAGTGATTCTTAAACACGCTCTGATCATCAAATTTCTACAAAACTTGTACAGAGTGTAGAAATGAGAATTCTGTAGTAGGAAATTGACACAACTCAATTTTCAAGATTTTGTGACTAAGGCCGGGGTCAGACGAACGACGAGGTCGCATTTATTACAATAAATTTTGCTGTCGTAATACGTGTGACCCGTATTTATTACAATAGGGTCGTCGTCGCATTAAAAAAAATGAACGACGACAATTTCCGTCGTTGAGATAGATTTATTGTAATAAAGTTGAAAGTAATGCGGTGAAAACCCTGTGTGACCCCACCTCGTAATTAATTACGACATTGCATTACTAAAGTCTGCATGCTGAAAATGATGTGCTAATCCCATCTCGTAATTAATTACGACATTGTATTTATTGTAGTAAATGCGAGGTTGTAATACGTGTGACCGCATGTCGTAATTAATTACGACAATAAATGCAATGTCGTCGTTCGTCTGACCCTGGCCTTAACCCCCTTTTAGTTCTAGGGTCCTCAATTGTGGTATTGATCATGATCTAATGCAATCGATTTTAATCTCACAGGACCAGAGGATCGTTGTCCAATGAAATGCTTGACAAACGATCGCGATTAGCAATTGAATTAATGTAATAAGAATTATCAAAATGCTACAGATCAATAAGCACTGCAAAATGTGCTGTGATGCGAAAATTATTCCACCATCAAAAACATTTTGCTAAATGGTAAAAAATTACTTCATGGCAATATTTTAACACCATGAGAAAAAAATATAATGAAAATATTCATTGCGAATGAAAATTTACAAAATGGTGAAAATTTCTCACCATGAGAAAAAATTTGAAGAAAAATAACTACAACAATGCTGAAGTGTCATTAGCCCTTGAGGGAGTTGATACTAACTGCAACATTATTTAAGAAGTTTTATCTTTAAATTTCAGTTGATTCGGTCCAGCCATATTAATGAGCAATTTTCTATTTGACAGTTGCCTATAATTTACTATTTAAAATTAATTATGGATACCATAATTTGTCACAGTTTCACTTATATCTCTGAAACGAAACATCTTTGAGTCATAAAATTTCACATAAGTTATGAGAAAAATATTATATAGTAACATTTTGGTACCAAGATCCCAGAAAGTTTGAAAAAATGTTGAAGCAATCGGACCAAGTTCCTTTAAGATGCATAGAAAAAATAATGCAATCTTATACTGTTTTTGAATATTTTCATTAAGAATTTTTCTCATAGTGTCATTTTTCTTTCTCATATAGGATAATGGGTAAATTTTCATTTTAAATTAACATTTTTATTCTAAATTTTCCCCATGATGTAACTTTTTTATTAACATGCAATATGTATGATGGTGATTTTGTTTGTCACTGAAATGTTAAAGTGCTTGTAGTGTTTTCAATCAAAGCTTTGAAAAGGTTAAAATATACCCATTTCCATTGATGTGCTATTTACACTGCAAATTTGACATAACATATATAATTTTACACTTTTTAACACGTGACACGAGTTCTACCATGTTTTCTAAAATAATTAGAATAGGGCCTATAATAAATAAAATTAAAAGCAAAACACCAGATTTACGCAGATTATGCAATTTACTTTGAAAGCATATTCAGTTTTTATTCAGACAGTACCAAAATATGTTTCGGTTAACCATAATCTCACAACGTAGACCATAATAAATAAGATGTAACAATGTTTTCACAGCAAGTCAAATGTCAAATATTTTTTACAAACAATCTTGAAACATGTGTGTAGAAGTTGTTAATTGTTTCAGACTTAAAATAAAACATACATTTTGTCATATTCGCATGTACGTTACACTCTTAGAAGGCCGGGATCAAATTTTTGATCCTTTTTCGGGATCATTTTATTTTGATCCTTTAAGGATCACTTTTGATCCTTTAAGGATCACTTTTGATCCTTTTATGGATCAATATATACAAATGGATCAAATTCACAAGGATCATTTTTGATCCTTTTTTAGGATCATTTTATTTTTATCCTTTTTGATTACAATATCAAAGTTTTGATCCGTATTTCTGGTTTACTTTGATACGGAAAGGATGAGCTCACATTTTGATACCGCGTTTGGATGCAACGTGATGTTTTGTTTCATATTTGAGTACACCCCATTACCGCTACACAGCGGGGAATGTATACTATGGTGTAACATGTATAAATACGTTGATTTCATCACACAGCCCCGTGGTCGAGTGGTTAGAGCCTTGGTCTGGTAATTACCAGCAGGTGTGAGTGCGGCGTGGGTTCAAACCCTGCTAGCGTCACTTCAGTGTGATGTTTTTTGCAGGTCTTTTTTATAAGAAATATTTGATCCTTTTTCGGATCAAAATTTTTGATCCTTTTTTTGGGATCACTTTGATCCTTAAAGGATAAGCTCATATTTGATACCTAAAAAGGATCAAAATTGATCCTTTTTGTCTCATATTTGATACTTTCTTTCTAAGAGTGTATTTATGATTACAAGTCTCGCACATGTTCTAAGATTTCAAAATTTGAAAGATATTTTCAGGTAGCTACTAACACGTAGAATGGTTGAAATACCAATCGTATAAAATCATCTCAGTTACTTATAATAATATAAGAAATTTGAATAACAGTCCATAAATCAGTTTTGTCCACAAGTCATGATTAATATACATTGATATACATAAAATTTAACTCAATTTATCAAATTCAAATAGCCTACAGAAAGTATATAGAAGTGAAATTCTTTTTAATGATATAAAGCTTTTTTACTTCAAAGAACCTCTCGCGCTGAGAAGTTGATAAAATCAAATTACCCAATTTAAGCTTGCACTTTGCACTTTTTTGAAGAATTCCAAACAAAAAATCGAAACGGCAAAATGGAAGTAAACTCTAATAACCCTTAAAATTGTACAACTCATTCAAATAAGGAAATTCTTGTCTCACAAAAGTCATGGTTTAATCTTTAATCGACTTTATGATGTAAGTGAACTTAAAAAACTACTCATTTATAGTAATAGAAATATTTGTAGATAAATTGATTGTTATTTAATTTCAGTCAACATTGTAAAATAGTGTCCACGTTTTTGACAACTTGTCTTTAATTTGACGTGTATGAATATTCAAGAAGTTCCAATGTTTATAAAATCATATTTGACAATTTTTTACATGATGGAGTATTCTACACACAAGGTTCCAATATCTAAAAAAAAATAACATACGTGACCAATCAGAGATCTCTGTTTGATAGATACACTCTAAGAAATTTCCCGTAAATTTTACGGTAAAATCACTGGCAATTCGGTTGCCAACACTTTACCGTAAAATTTACAAATTTGCCGTAAATTATTATACGATATTTTACTGTATTTTTACATGTGGCTGTTTATTTTACTGTATTTTACCGTTAAATCATATTTTTTTATGGACCTTTCCTACCTGTTTCAAAGCATAGGTGGATTTTGACACCAGTTTTCAACTTAAAATCGGATGATTTTTAGTGTCAAAATAAGCATCCCTTGCCATTCTCAAGAACAAGGCATGTTTGCAGATTTTTTGTGTGTTTTATTAAAAGGACATCCACAACCGGGTTGCCCGTAATTTGCAGATGGCCACACTAAGGGAAAATGTGTAGTCTTAATACAATAACTACAGATATATTTTATAGTTAGTATATATTTTCTGTGGTGTCAAATTGTCTTTTTTTGCTATTAATTTACGGAACTTCCCCGTTTTTTCCACATATTTACGGTAAAATCTCGTTAAAAGACGGTCATTGCATTAAATATCTTATATATGCCGTCAAATTTACATTTCGTCCGTAAATATTTTCTTACGGGAATTCACCGTTAAAAAATACTGGTTTTCTACCGTAAAAATACGGTCATTTTTTAGAGTGTAGGGGAGGGGGTCATAGGTCATCATGTGAATAGTCCAGAGAGATGTGTTCTCAAAACATGGGTTTATTATATTTTGAATTGGCAAAGTAAAATGTGAAAAGCAAATTAACAGACCTGAAATTCGGTATGATTTATGTTTCAAGTAAGAATTGCAAGTCTGTTATTTTATATTTGTATGCATTTTTATCAATATTTGAATGTTTTTTCCTTCGCTATCCTTCTGTTTTCTCCATTCCGTTCATGTTTAATGTTGATCAATATTTTTCACAATTGTCATCGTTATTTTCTATTTGTTATACTGAATTGTGTCTTTGATGATAAATAATTATAATAATTTTAAAGGATTATGAAATTCATTTTAAAAATGCTTTATATTAAACAAAAAGTTTGAACATATTACACGAAATGAATCTTAAGTTTCCATCGATGGCTATTTAATTGAAAGAAGAGCAAAGGGTTTACGCAGATTATTGTGCATTTTATATAAAGACCATTTAACCATATACAGGATCTAAAAATGAAGACTATATTAAACAAGATGTCAAAATATTTTCACAGCAAGTCAAATGTCAAATGTTCTTTTGCAAACATTGTGTATATTAAAAGTTATATAATTGTTTCAGACTTAAAATAATACATACATTTTGTCATATTCGCATGTACGTTATTTATGATCACAAACCTCGCACATGTTACACGATTTCAAAATTTGAAAGATTTTTTTCAGGTAGTTTCTCACGCGTAGAATGGTTGAAATACCAATCGTATAAAATCATCTCAGTTACTTATAATATAATAAGAAATTTGAATAACAGTCCATAAATCAGTTTTGTCCACAAGTCATGATTAATATATATACATTGATATACATGAAATTGCACTCAATTTGTCAAATTCAAATAGCCTACAGAAAGTATAGAATTAAAATTCTTTTTAAAGACAGGCATTTTTTTACTTCAAAGAACTTCTCGCGTTGAGAAGTTGATAAAATCAAATTACCCAATTCAAGCTTGCACTCTGCACTTTTCGGAAGAATTCCAAACAACAAATTTGACGCGGCAAAATAGAAGTAAACTCTAATAACCCTTAAATTTGTACAATTCATTCAAATAAAAAATTGTTGTATCACAAAAGTCATGGTTAAATCTTTAATCGGTTTTATGATGTTAGTGAATTGAGAAAACTACTCACTAATGGTAATAGAAATATTTGTTGGTGCGTAAACTTAAACTGATTGTTGTTTAATAGTTTACTTTTAATTTGGGTCAACATTGTAAAATAGTGTCCACGTTTTTGACAACTAATCTTGAATTTGACGTGTATGAATATTCTAATGTTTATAACAATCACGTTTCACTATTTTTGACATGATGGAGTATTCTACACACAAGGTTCCAATATCAAAGAAAAGTTAACATACGTGACCAATCAGAGATCTCTGTTTGATAGATAGGGGGTCATAGGTCATCATGTGAAGACTCTCAAGAGATGTGTTCTCAAAACATGGGTTTATTATTTGGATTGGCAAAGTAAAAATTAAATGTGAAAATCAAATTAACAGGCCTGAAATTCGGTATGATTTATGTTTCGAACAAGAATTGCAAGTGCGCTATTTTGTGCAACTTTATCAATTTGAATGTGTTTTCCTTCGCTATCCTTCTTTTTTTTCTCCACTCCGTTCATGATTAATGTTAGTCAATATTATTCACAATTTTCATCGTTCTTTTTATTCATCGCACATGTATTGAATTTAGAAACAGAATTTACAGGCACTTGATTACAGTAAAGCTTAAAACACTGAGCAAAATGGTTTTTGTTTGATATAAAATTGGATGGATTGAGCATGATACAAAAAGATATTGGTCGAGCTATGAGTTTTACGAAATATCGTGCGAGATGCGCAGCGTCGAGCTCGATATTTCTAAAACTCATAGCAAGACCAATATCTTTGAGTATCATGCAAAAAAATCCATCCAATTTTATCATTATTATGTTCAAAATCTGACATTTTGTTGAACTGTCCGATATCCCTGTCCGATTTTTTTGGAAATCGGTCGGCTCAGAACATAATAATGAAGGAAATCGGACATATGCTTGTCAAGATATGCATGATTTTAGTTTCTTTGTTTTCTATCATTTTTGCCAATATATATAAAGTTAATGAGCAACATAATGTGCTCAGTGATATTCATATTTGCCAATATTTTACCAATTTCTTATGAATAAACCTTCATACTATTTTTATTTTACATAATTTGGGCATAACACTTGGCCAATGTGCTTCTATGGCCTAAAACATTAACATATGGTTTACCCGCACATCTAATTTGCATATTTACATAATTAATGAGCATTATACAAAAAGCTAATTAACTATGCAAAATGCAAATTAAATCTGGCATGATTAATGTTTCGAGTAAGAATTGCAAGTGTGTTATTTTATATTTGTATGTACCTTTATCAATATTTGAATGTCTTTTCCTTCGCTATCCTTCTGTTTTCTCCATCCCGTTCATGTTTAATGTTGATCAATATTTTTCACAATTATTGTCATCGCTATCATTTCTATTTGTTGTATTGAATGATGATAAATATTAAAATATTAAAGGACTATGAAATACATTAAAAAAATTCTTTATAGTAAACAAAAAGTATGAACATATTACACAAAATGAATCTTGCGTTTCCATCGATGGCTATTTAATTAAAAGTAAAGCAAATAAAAGGTTTACGCAGATTATTATGCATTTTATCCTAAAATCATTTAACCATACAGAATCTAACAGGTGAAGACTATATTAAATAAGATGTCAAAATATTTTCACAGTAGGTCAAATGTTTACGGAGCCCCTAAGGTGACATGCGTTAAATATTTGTTTAAAATTTCTTCTCAAAATATCTCGAGATCTTACAATTATCTCGAGATAAATTTATCTCGAGATCTTTTTGTCTCGAGATCTTTCATTTATCTCGAGATATATTTATCTGTAATCATCTCGAGATAAAATTATCTCGAGATAAATTGATCTCGAGATATTATGATTATCTCAAGATCTTTCAATTATCTCGAGATAAAAAGATCTCGAGATAAATTTATCTGGAGATAATTGTATGATCTCGAGATATTTTTATTAGAAATTTAAAAAAAAAAATACGCATGTCACTTTAGGGGCTCCGTAAATGTTAAATGTTCTTTTGCAAACCTTGGGGGCGCTCTACACGGGAGAGCAAATCCAGATGAATGCGCATATCCGTAAGCCGCTTTGCAGTAGACTGTGGCTACACAGGCGTCAGATCCGGATCTGCTGTATATCACTCTGCGTACATGCGTACGTTTAAGCGGTCTACGGAGATGCGGATCTCAGATCTGGATCTCGGAGATGCGCATGCATCTGGATCTGCGCTTCGTGTAGATTGCCCAAGTGTGTATATTAAAAGTTGTTAATGGTTTCAGACTTAATAAAACATACACACTTAAAACTCCGGGGTCAAGTATCAGCTATGTTGACCACGAAAAGGGTCAAAATTGCCGGCAAAATTGACCTTTTTTTGTGGTCGAAATTTGACCACTGTTTCTTCGTAGAGTACATAGTTGATTCTTTATCTTGAAAAATGACCCCGGAGTTTTAAAAGTGTGCATTTGTTATGATCACAAGCCTCGTACATGTTCCACGATTGTAAAATTTGAAAGATTTTTTTCAGGTAGGCCTATATGGTTGAAATACCGATCGTATTAAATCATCCCAGTTACTTATAAAAGACATTTGATTAACAACCCATAATATATAATATAAGAAATTTGAATAGCAATCCATAAATCAGTTTTGCCCACAAGTCACGATTAATATATATTGATACGCATGAAATTAAACTCAATTTGTCAAATTCAAATAGCCTAAAGAAAGTAGAAATGAAATGATTCTTTTTAATGATTTTTTACTTCAAAGAACCTGTCGCGTTGAGAGAAGTTAATAAAATCAAATTACCCAATTCAAGCTTGCACTCTGCACTTTTTGAAGAATTCCAAACAACAAATTTGACGCGGCAAAATGGAAGTAAACTGTATTAACCCTTAAAATTGTGCAATTTATTCAAAAAAAAATTGTTGTATCACAAAAGTCATGGTTAAATCTTTAATCGGTTTTATGATGTTAGTGAATTGAGAAAACTACTTACTAATGGCAATAGAAATATTTGTTGGTGCGTAAACGTAAACTGATTGTTGTTTAATAGTTTACTTTTAATTTGGATCAACATTGTAAAATGGTGTCCACGTTTTTGACAACTAATCTTGAATTTGACGTGTATGAATATTCCAAACTTCCAATGTTTATAAAAAATCACGTTTGACAATAATTTTTGACATGATTGAGTATTCTGCACACAAGGTTCCAATATCAAAGAAAAGTTAACATACGTGACCAATCAGATATCTCTGTTTGATAGATAGTGGGGTTATGGGTCATCATGTGAAGACTATCAAGAGATGTGTTCTCAAAACATGGCTTTATTATTTGGATTGGCAAAGTAAAATGTAAAAATCAAATTAACAGGCCTGAAATTCGATATGATTTATGTTTCGAGTAAGAATTGCAAGTGTGCTATTATATATTTTCATGCACATTTTTTCAATTAACAGTAAGTCTTTTTCTTGATGTCCCTCTTTTTCCCCCATTCTTTATTTTTTTCCCCCGAATTTTATCGTTCTTCTTATCTCTTAACTCTTAAAATACTACATTCTACAACTGTTTGTAAGTTTGTAATGTTCTTCCATTTTTATTGTTTAACTAGTATATATTCTATCGTAATTTAAGTATGTATTTTAGTGTGTGTTATCACGGACATGTGGAAGAACAATGATTTTATATTGACCATGTTTTTAACCGTGTTGAAATAAAGAATATATATATATCGTTGTATTAAATTGTGTATTTGATAATAAATATCATAAATATTAAAGGGTTATTCATTAATTGCTGATGGTTTGATGAAATAAATAAATAAAAATAACAGAACCGATATTATCATAAATAATTATGTACAATTGTTTTCTTACTTTGTTCATGGTAATATATATTTATTTAAGAAACGTGTTATCATATTCTTTTAGATCCACGATTTACAATATTTATTTTAAAGAACTTGTTGTTTTAATTTTGCAAAGATCCATGAATTTACATAGTTTTTAAGAAAGGTTACCAAACTGCATCGAACCTGCTTTACAAGTTACTCGCGGGTAATACATGGTTCCGTTGTGGATTTTACTAATATCAGTATATTCTGCACTACTTACATTCCCGTGCAAAAACACTCTCTACATAATGCTTATAAACCAACAGATATGACATTTCTACTTTTAAATCTCATCGTACTTATAATCGAGTTAAAAGGCAGTATCAGTAATTGCTTGTCCAATGAGATGCCTCTTTTTTGCATGGTATACAATGTGGGAGCCAAGGTGTCCTACGTATCGGAAGTTCTTCATGGTTTCCGATTGGTTCACAGATAACATGATAAAATCAAATTGTACACAAATCTAAACTACTAGATTTAATAACTGGCTCAGATTTTTAACTCATAGGTTAGAATGCTGTATATGTGATATATGCCTAGGCTATTTATTCCTATTGATATACATAGACCGTGCTTTCAAAAAGAGCGCTTATTTATGAATCGCGTCAAAGTACAGTTGCTTACGACTATGGGATAACATTTGCTTCAAACAGTAAAAAGTCGGGGGGGGGGGATTTCGACTGTTTCGCGTACAACATTTTCAATGGGATTTCTAGATTATGTTTCAATCTACATGAGAAAACCATGTCGAGAGAAAAAATGTGTGCAAATATTAACAACATATTATATAATTAAATATTAACATAAAGTGCCTAAAGAGTGACTCTCCTATACCTGTTCGCCTCTATGGAGGGTCCAGGTTTGGTAATTGAAATTCAGATGATTTTACTATATGTACACTCACGATGTGCGATAATAAAAAACACTAATAGTATATATATTTTGTTATAAAAATGTTGTTACTTACCAATGAAAATATGGCACAAATTACGGTACCTGCCCGTAAACCAATACAAAAGCAACAATTTTCAAGAATTCCCATTTTACTTGTAAGTCTTTCTTCAGATATAGAGAAAACAGTCTCTAGTCTTTTTTCAATCAAAAAATGATCAGATGATATTTCCCACAATAAATCAAACAATGAAGCACCTTCCAGTGACCACTTATTGATCACAAATTCATATCTCGTTGATAAAGTACATATCCAACTATATAGGCTCAAAGTTAACAAAACTCTTATATCGATGTATCATAACAATCTGCAAAAATTGAAAGATATTACAAGTCCAACTGCAATATCGACCCGCATTCAGCTGTTACTTTCCATACAGCGTACTTTCAGTTTTTCTTCAAACATGAATGCAATAACATGACGCAATGTTGAAAATAATTCCACTTTAAAGACCACTGACAGTGTGATCAATCCCTATTGTCACTTTGATAAAAAAAGAATTCTGAGGTATCACCTGGCGGAAACCGAATTGGATTGTATAGAAGTACACACCAACGCTTTATACCGGAATCTAACCGTGTGAGTCCTTTGCAAAATTGATGACGGGAAATTCCGGGGTTAAAGAGAGTTTGTGTTTTAGTATTATAGAATTAATTGTTGTGTATATAAAAGACGTTAAGCACAAGCTCACAGGCACGTCCAGGTAAGAAATTGAGCGCAAAATAATTGTACAACTGATTTCAAGTTCTAAAACGCTTTGATCACCTTTGTTATTTTTTCTTGAAAGATAGAGGGTTAGTGACCTAGCAAAGCGTTCGGACTCAAATAAATGCTTTCAACCCTTAGGCAAATCTCATTATGACCCACTTTCAAGTTTTCAACAAGTAGACGGGTGATTCCATTGTTTCATCAGGTGTAAAGCTATTGTTTTCATCAGGTACAACTTGAATTT
>JXSR01S002736.1:126675-142054 GCA_000969725.1 Ophiothrix spiculata | reverse complement strand
ACAAGTCAACAACAAGGTCAAATGTGACAATATGATTAGGATATTGATATGGAATTGCTATTTTAGTGATGTGAAAGCATTTTCAGAAGTTTGTATGCATTCATATTTAATAAATATAATTAACCGAAGGGAGCTATTGGAGTTGGGATGTTCTTATTCTGGCGTATTCATTTGTACCGGAAGTTGATCGCCAAATGTCTGTTTATATTTCGAATGCTGTCTCAACCTAAAAATATTGGCATGTACAGGCATAAATGCCAACCAGATGGGAAGCTGGCGGCATCTGACGCAAATACGTGTTTACAAGAAGTATGACAGTAGGTCAGTGATTTTGATTTCATGAGTTTATCATAATGTCTATACATCTTCGGTTCATGAAACCTTTTGGTTTTTCCTACAAATCTACTTTGTTGGCTATTCTTTTAAGGCGTTATACGATAGCATTGGACGTTGGTTCAATTGTATAATTCACATCAATTTCAATTCAAAAGTTCACAATTCTATTATAGAACAATTCTATAATCAGTTTATGCTGTGGTTAGCTTTATATTATTTTATATTTCTTTAGTTAGTTAGTTAGTTAGTTAGTTAGTTAGGTAGTTAGGTAGTTAGTTTAGTGGACAGTTTTAAGTATATCTATAACAGTTCGCTACAATACATAATAAATTGGTAAAATATGTTCTAAAAATACAAATATTTTAATACCAAAGTATGTAAGTTACTGCTATTGCTAGAATCAACGGTAATATATATGGGAAGGCCTATGTCAATAATGATTAAAGAAATACAAAGATTCAACGAAAAACTTTAAACATTAATATTGAGAAGCGCTTATTATGAGCTCCATATTTACTGCAAAATTGTAAAACATTATGCTGAATGCCGGTAGGACTTTTCAAATTTCAATACATCAAGATATAACATCGTGTCTGCACCACATTTAGAAAGTATTTCAATAATTCCTAAATGCCAGTGGCAAAAACGCATGGAAAATATTTTTTTCATTCTTAAATTTCAGTTTCACCTTTTACTTATTTTTCGTCAGATGCTACAAAGTATCTCAAAATTGTATGCACATAAAAAATGGTCATTTATACCAGACAATTACTAAACGCTGTGGGCTCTCTTATGGAGGAAATTATTATAATCACAATCAAAACAGCAACAACAATTTGACCAGGACCAACACAATTTTTCTTGTTGTTATAACAGACTTTTTTATGACGAGTAAAGGCAAATTGAGACCCCATAATCGTTGTATATATTACGAATATATCTATTGGTATCCAACAGCAAAAATGCATAAATGTATCTTTAAAACTCAAATTCCTGTGTCGTAGATATGATTTGGATGCTACCAAATAATTGTTGATATGTGGCAATAGTTTAATGACCATTTGAAGCACTATACCACGTGAATCAAAAACAATTATGCCCGGATTAAAGATGACCGTGTCATTGATAAAAGCATCAGATTATACATTTCTTGTTGTTATAGTAAAGTAAATTTAATATACTTTCAAATGCAGAAAAAATGAGAGAAATCGGATGAAAAAAAAGTTAGATATGACCATTTTGTAAATTCGTCTCTTTTTCCTCCGTTCCAATGGGATTTACACAGTTAAGCAAGATATTACATTTATCATAATTACGGGTTATGGCATGACGAAAGCAAAGAAGTGAGAGTTTTTTCGCCATTATCTATGTAACTTTAATTAATTGTTGAACTGGCATTTCAAATGAAGCAATATTTACACAGCATGACTAAAACATTTCATAAATAAGTAGTCCAGTTAATTGCATGATTAAATATTGCACAAATGAGTATTTAAATGACATAATTTATGTTCAACATGATCAAATGAACTAAAATCAGGATTTGTACAGAAATTATACAGGTTGGCAGAAACATGCCTGAACCATGGGTTTTTCTTCCTTTTTTTCTTCTGGAAATGTAAAACAAACAAAACGTTTTGTTAAATGAAATTTATAAAGTCTTTTAACCATGGTAGGTAGTTTAAAAATCAGGAAAATCCAACACCGAGTTGAAAAGACATGAAATTGTACATTCTAATAGGCATTGATAAGTACAAGTTTAATGTGTATAAATCCCATTGGAATGAAGGAAAAAGAGGTAAGCTATGCTTATATAATTGGTCATATCTTTTTTATTTTTACATCCGATTTCTATCATTTTTCTGCATTTGAAAGCTTATTAAATCTGCTTTACTACAATAACAAGAAATTTATGATTTGGTGCTTTTATCAAGGTCAAGATCAGTTTTAATCCGTGCACAATTTTTTTTGATACACGTGGTAGTAGCGTATTCAGGGATGTTTACTTATCTAGTCGTTGGTTCAGAGTGTTCATTTTTTGATGCCCACTGTATCTTGCTGTGGGTTCAGGGTGCATAGTTTCTGATGCTCACTGTATCTAGCCGTAGGTTCAGGATGCACATCATCTGTTTGCGTGTATGGAAACGCATACCCTGGATATCAAGTCAGGCGGGTGGTCCCGCTCATTCCATCTCTTCATCTCGTCAACATCAGTCACATTGTAGGCCAATCAGTTAGGTTTTCAAAAGTGTAGGCTTAATTATCTTGATTGTTTGATTTTTTCAGTGCTTGTTGATGAACATGAAGTAATATCTAATGCTATTATTGTTGTATCATATTTAATCGTTATGGAAAAAAACCCATATACACATCACTGTTTATGTTGAAATTTTCTCTTTGAAAAACTTCAAAAACCATAAATTCTAACAATAAGCTGATACTTAACAGTCTTTGAACAATAAGTCGTGTTTTGCCTCGGTGTATTACTCTAAAATAGGATCTTTGAGGACATGTGAGCCAAATTTAAAATAACCACTTTTATGGCTATCTACCAAAACAAACTACATTAAACCTTCCGACCAATCCGTTCGATCGGTCTATTCGACAGACTCAAACAATTCATTGTCGGATATTCTCTAATTAGCCATTCTATGTAGACCTAATGTATGAATTTATTATATATTTAATATATGTATCCAATTAAACTTGCCTTAAAGATCTTGCATGTTCAAAGACCATTTTCCCAAATGCAAACTATGCACTGAATAGCCTTGTGTAAGTCCTGTCAGGGCCAATCTCCTCATAATGATACCTGATGCATCTAATGTTGACGGCTCACACGCGTTGCTATGCATCAAGATACCAAACTGATAGAATTTCTCTTCCTCTGTGGGAGATGAAATCGAGAATTTCTACATTGGTACATGGGACTATAATGCACACTTTGAAGTACATGTATATGTGCATTATTATTAGTATTACCTGCCTCCTATAATAGTTCTTAGAAATAAAAAAGAAATGTTAAATTTAATATTAACCATAGGTTATGGTATATATGCAAAAGGACAATTCATTCAATAATCATAACTTATGGTACACACTGCTAAATATATGCCTAATCTTGTTTGTATAGTTTGTCTTAAAGTTGTTCTGATGCTTTCAATTATTAACATGAGTAAGAGAGTGCATCATTGATAAGGCATTTGCTTACCGTTGCACCTCCTTCATCCTGTCTTTATAAAGTGATTTTTGGTAGAAATTAAAGTGAATTTGAGTTTGAATATATTGCTTTTTAATTGCCCACAATGACAATTGTCATAGTCGCATGCCAACTATGCCATTGAATATAATAATTGACTTTGATAATGCTTCTTATATAATGATATATATCTTTGTAGACGGCTCGCACGTGTTGCCATGCTTCAAGATGCAAAAGTGGTAGGTTTTGTTAGAAATGAAATATAACGCTTGCAAATGATCCCAATTTTAAATTTAAAAAAAATCTTGCATCAGTTAGTTTGCTATTCAGGTCTTCATAAAGGTTTTTATGATAGTCCATATTGATATGATTAAATTGAAGATCTTGAAAGGTGTTATTGACATTCAAATATATAAATGTAGGTGGACTAAAATACTTCATGTAGCCAAGCTTCTCTTTACTGTTTGTTTGTCAGACTTGTAGCACATGAATGTTTTTTTATCGTTGCTAATTATTTTAATTCGATTATTGAGTAAAAAGATACATATATTTTCAATATTATATCTTTCGCGTTTGTAGCTCGCATTTACTCGACGTTGTAAGGCTTATAATAAATACGCACAATGCAACATCTCCACCATGCACAAACCACAAAAATATTCTTCTGTTTTTAAATGCCATGAAGCGCGTCACCTAGTTTTATTAACTTAGTTAGGATTAAATTGTCCAGTTGATGGTGTCCATTTCCATTTTGTATAAAATTACTAAAGAAAAATTTATAAACTTTGACCTACACCTGGCCGTACACACTTCTGACATTCATTATAGCATTATACTTTTTCATACAATCCTCCTTGAGCATGTCACATGAGGTTCTTATATAAAGAAAAAAAAAGACCAAACTCTTGCTAAGATCCAATTTCAGTGGCTGGAGAAAGACACAGGGTATCATAATGACCATCGGTGATGATCTTTAAGCAGAAGATGGGTTGTGCAGGTGACTTATTTTGTCTTCTGAAAAGTGTAATGACCTCTTGTAATCGTAAGAATGTTTTTAATATTCATATGTTGTCATAATTGTACTGATCAACAGTTTCGATTTCAGTTGCTAAGATACTGGAAGAATATCTTATTTTAATTGATTAAACACAAATAGACAGATACGAAATAGTAAAAAGATTAGAATGAAATACATAATACACGAAATTTAAGTTCGTAAGAGCATCATACTGCGAAAAGAATGCGGATATTTTTAGAGAAATATTAAATCTGTGTACATCACTTAGAGAAATAATTTCAGTGTGGTCATGGACTTTGTTGTGGGTCAAATCATTTCATCTTATTGATAAAGGTAATGTTTTTTATTTGGAGACAATAATACTTAAGATTTTGTTATAACCAAAAAGTTCGATATCATTAAAGATGGCTATTATCTGGGTATAATCACCCGTTGGTTTTGTACAAACTCTATGGGAACGAACATATGTCAAGGACCGTATTTAATAAAATTGATATATTTTGCAATTTTTGCAAAACAAAACACAAGAACATTGTGGAGCTGTGTTGAATTTTTGCCGCCGGCTCTAATGGTGAATGCAGCAATTCTGCCTTCAAAAACGCAGTCTTCATTTTATTTTGGTCTAACTTGAAATCTCAAGAATAATAAACCAGTTGATCTATAAACAATGTGAATAAACTCCTGTACTGAGCAAAAACTTCTTGGTACATTTTCACTGTAATATGTTCGAGTCGATTTTGAGATTTGCCTTTTTGCAGAGTTAACCAAGAATCTGGATAAGGCGAAGGAGTTTGATCTCTAAAAAACTGCTTTTAGGAAGTCAAAGATATATTTATCCTTGATATTTACTCTCTTCCCTTACAAGAAATAGGAGAATCTGTTACTAGTCAAATCTCGTTCAAAACCACACCAACACGTCCCTCTCATCACAAGGAGGCATAAAAAAAATACACTTTTACTTATGTCTGAAATATGGTTCTGGAGTTATAGTCAAAAATGTGAAAGATCATATTACTACGGATTTGGCCCTATGGTAAAAAGTATCCGATTTTGTTCAAACTTGTCTCAAACTGTTCCTCTTGCAATAGTGTCTACACAAAGTGATAGTTTGAAGTGTGTCAGATCAATTGTTGCCATAGTAGCAGGCAAAAACAAAGTCCATATTTACCATTGCATTGGTGCCTGTATCACAAAGTTTTCCTTGACCTGTAACCATAGCAAAAACTGATCTGATGTACTTTAAACTATTACTTTGTGCAGACAGTTTCGCAAGACGAAAAGTTTGAGACCATTTTGAACAAAATCGGAGACTTTTGCAATTTTGGACTCCCATAGGGCAAGTTCCGGACCTCTGATATGACCTTTCACATTTTCACAAGTCTTGTTATTCAGAAATATTAGTCTCTATGTGTGTACATCCCTGTGTGAAAATCATACTCTACGACAACTCCACTTGTCTCTGACGTAATTGTGCGTACTGGACATGACAATGAAGGGATATAATCTACCCCCCCCCCCCCCCCTAGTCATTTCAATCAAAATACATGTATAGGTGCCTTTAAGAATTCCTGACTAATACTTGTTATGTACTGTATTGCAAGTTTGTTTGCATTTTTTGAAAAATGAGAGGGAAAATGTCATTTTCTGTAAACTGTTAATAAAATCATTGTGTGTTTGTCTATTTCCAGTCTTCTGTAATCCTCGCATTGTTCTACTTCATCTACCAATTCGTCATCGTTGGCAAGACAAATTCCGAAGTGGGTAAGTACGTTTCATTTTGCAGTTTATTGCTGCAACAGCGTCGAAGGCATAGCAGCCATACCCTCTTGCCTTTTATATTTCTACCATGGATGTTTTAGGAAGTTCCAAATGAGTGAAAATTGTAATTCGAAACTCGGAAAATTTAAACTCAAATTCCAAAATCTTGAATTCGGTTCCGAAAGATTAGCAACACACAGGCGTGCCCCTTTAAAACTCGTTATTCGTGATCATTATTCATTATAAAATCTGCATGAAGATCTTTTACATATTATTTCTCTCTTACATAATAAGAAAATAAAAATGCTAATTTCGAATGCAAATTTTATACCAAGAGAAAATTCTACATCATAAGAAAATTCTTAAGGAAAATGTTTCATAAGAAATACAAAATATTTTGGCTTTTACGCTCTAACAATTGTTTCAAAGGGAAAGTATACTTTAGGTCCCATCAAAAACTATACCCTAACACTAACCCTAAAACCTAACCCTAAAACATTCCTAACCCTACACCCTAACCCTAACCCTAAATTAAACCTAACACTAACCCTAAACCCTAACCCTAAAATTATGGATGGGACCTAAAGTACACTTGGTCCATTTCAAAATTTATGCAATATTCTAATAAGACACATTTTGTTTTGCTCTGTTTTGTTTGTTTTTTGGTTCGTCAATTCTAGTCCCACAGAACAATGATGCGACAGCAGGAACCAGCAGCATTGCTGCAATGTCCGGCATCGGGTTTTTTCTTTACATCTTCACCATCGTTGCCTGTATCCTATTATTCCTTGGAATTAACAGGGTAAGTCATCTGTGTCAAAACAGAGAGATGAAGGAGGATGCTCAGAATCATTAAACATCTCCTTCTAGTAATTGACCATTGTTGAAAACACATTCTAGTCACCCAGTTTTTGAAATCATTGTCATAATTTGGTCAACGTGCAATTCAAAAAATGTTTAAATACGAATAAGGTCGCCTCGGCTAGACGAAAACCGCCCGGCCCGGGGCTCGAACCCACAATCACTGTATTACGAGACCCGTGCTCTAACCGCTCGGCCACGCTCCCCTCGCACACATTTTTAGAAATCTTTGCTGAGTAAAATTCTTCTTTATTTGTCTCAAAATAAGCACCAAGAACTATATATGATTGAGCGCACAAGTTTTCGGGTTCCTACACAACTTTACAAAGTTGAACTATTGCGTTGATCATAATTGCCATGTTGTTTAAGCAATCTAATGATATAGGTTTGATTACCGCATCTAAAGCTTTATCAGTAATAGTTTGAGAAAGTAATATTTACAAAGTAAGGTTTTGACGGTGGAGTATACAAACTTGAACGAATCGTGCTCACATAGAACACCTTATACCAACGCTTTAAAATTTTAATTTTGCTTATGTATTAATAAGAACTTGATAACTTTTTTGAAACACCTAACCAAAATTAAACTTGATTTATATATATATAATTATATTTTAATATCAACGGCGAGGTCTCATCTCTTTCATGTCATACATCTGTGAGTGAGTATTTAGTTCAGAATTTCCAAATATTATTTGTTTACTTTCATCACAGGACAAAAAATGGATGTTGATACCGTTTATGATTGCTAAGACGTTGCAGCTCTTTTTGGCATTCGTCTCATTCATAGTGTTTATATACGCTATTATTATGGTGAGTATAATCCCTTCGCCAACATGTTCGCGATGATCATTTGATTCTTTTGCCCAGCATTTCGTTCTTATTTGACAAAGGTTAAGAAAAATCCAAAATTAATTATATATTTAGGGCTACTCTATTAAAAAATATCTGCAAGGACTAAACTATGACTAGGGAAGCGAATTAGAGATAGCAAGGCTATTTTTTCAGGATCAGATGTATTTTTATGGTATGTATTATAAACTTTTTGTCTCCTCCGAAATCCTAGACGCTTTTTCACCGTACACAATATTGTTGGATCACTCGTTTCCTCTCATTACAATTATTGTACTCTGCCCCCTCCATTAACTCATCGGAGTAAAGCTCGACCATCTTGTTCATACACTAGCAATTCTGTGGTTTAACGAAGACAAAGTTACACCACAAAGGTGTTTTTTGTTTGTTTGTTTGCTCGTTTTTTGACCTACCTCCTAAACAACATATCGAAAAGGAAAAATAAGTTTGTCAAAATAAAGAATTTGAAGAAAAAAACCAGTCGAGTCACCGGGCTGTGACGGACTAACATCAGAATTTTATATAAAGGTTTATAAGGAATGATATAAAAGATCTAGTTATAAAGGTTACCTGGCTGGATAACTATCATATTCACAAAGACGTGGAATTATCAAACTGATCCATGAAATAGGTGAAAGAGATAACTTGGGTTATCATATCACCATCGCCCTATTAAAGTTTTATTATAAAATATGTAATACGGTACTTGCCAAGAGAATTCAAAATATTATTATGAATATATTTAGCAATGACCAGCTCAATAAGAATTGATCCGTTTTTAAAAAAATTAGACTAAACCGATATAAAAATGCGCCTATTGACTTTATAGTTTTTCAGAAAGCTTTTGATTCCCTTGAAGTTGTGATCATTTTTTTAAAATGTGTTTGAAAAGGATTTTTACAGTTTTACCTTCTCGTAGTATGGTTCATAGGTTATATCCAAAAACGCAACAACTCATTTTTAGGGGTCACGTGTATGGGCCGGCGTCTGTGGGAGTCAATAATTTCAAAAGTGTCAGAATTTGTTCACAGTGATCTTAGCATGTTCCTCTTCGAAAACTGTCATCACAAAGTAAAAGTTTGCAATTACTGAGATACAGACACAGATCAACTTTTGGTAGGTTACAGGAACCAATACAATTGAATACGCTAGAATAAGAACATCCCAACTCCATAGCTGCCTTCTGTAAAATAATAATTATAAAATATAAATGCATACAAAGTTCTTCAAATGCTTTCACATCACTAAAATAGCATTTCCATGTCAATATCCTAATCATAGTGTCATATTTGACCTTGTAGTTTACTTTTTAGACATTGTTAGATAATTGTTATAGTACATAATTGCTATATTAAACATTCATAACAAGAACATCCCAACTCCATGAGCTCCTCTCTGCAACTATATGCTAGGAAAATTATCTAACAATGTCTAACAAAGTCAACTACAAGGTCAAATGTGAGGCTATGATTGGGATAAAGACATGAAAATGCTTTCTAGTGATTTGAAAGCATTTTCCGAGATTTATTTGCATTTATATTTGACATAACTTAACAGAAGGCAGCCCATGGAGTTGGGATGTTCTTATTCTAGCGTATTCAATTGTAAATAAGGACAAATGTTTGCCTGATACCATGTCAACAACTGATCTGAGAGACATTGCCAGCAACTACTTCGTGTAGATACTTTTTAAAAGAGGAATATTTTGAGACTATTTTGAACCGAGTCTGACGTTTTTGAAATGTTTACTCCCATACAGAAGAAGCCCAAACACATGACCCATGATATGACATTTTACGTTTTTGGCTATAACTCAAGAACTATACCTCGGAGATCAATTGTGAAATTTCACTTTTGGCAGACATCAATAACTTATTCCAGCATTAAAATGTGTATGTCTAGGTACCCCGTAAATTTCCATATCTAAGGTCCATAAGAATAAGAATGTTTTGGATAGTGGACTTCCATTAAATTTAATGTTTTGTATGTATGTTTATATTTCAGGCTCTACCAACCATCGATGTTTCGTTGATCCTCTATCTTGTATTTTTAATTCCATTTGTTGTCATTGATGTAAGTATAATTATGTTAAAGGAGCAATTCATTATCCACTTTTCATCCTCAAGGCCACCTCTATCAAAATCGAGGTGGGGTGTTTTTTTGCCTCAAAAGAGTCCTCGAATGAAACCCCAAAACATGCAACCAAAATGTGCTAGCATTTTTGAGAAAAGTGAGAAAATGTGACATTTTCTAATTACTATCCGGGTCCCGACAGCAATTACAATACAGCAGCCTATGGGAAAATGCTGAAAAGCTTGTAACTTGAAAACAAATGGTCAGAATCAAGTGACCTTTACAGCAAAGTTGGAATTTGAAGTTGGAACGCATTACAGAGAGAAAAAAAATGGGCAAATATGCATCCCTACCAACTGTTGGGCAAACTTACAAAGCACCGTGGATGAGACACTTTTGCCAAAATTTTGTATCGCTTTTACCCCATAGATGGCAAGTGGACACGCGTTTCCGCTCAAATAGTTTTGACCAACATTAGGACAGGGGTGTGTGCCCAACAGTGTTATTTGTGTTTTGCCCAACATTGGTAGGGAAGTATACTTCATCAACGTTGGACGAAATCACCCCCAAATTACTCAAATTTCTTGCAGTGCACGATATTGATATCTGAAGTTGTAAAAAAATTTCTCATTAATGCTATAGTCACATATAGAAAGAAAGAGTAGAAAGAAAGAGGTTGGTCGTTAAAATTATGACACGGCACAGTAGGCAAAACACACACGAGTTGTAACCACTCTTACGAGTTCACAACACTACACCTCGAGTTTGCAGCAATTCACCTTTGAGTTTTCTGCAATAGCGCAATACACCTCGGTGAACTCGTATGGGTAAACTCGTGTGAGTCTTGTCTGCTGTGGCGTGCCATAAGTTTTGCTACTCAACCGACTGCTCTTTCTGTATGTGACTGACGTTAAAAGGCTTTAGTGCAACAATTTAATTAAGTCGCCTCTAGTACTGGTATACAATCATGATAGAGTATAGGATGTCATATTATAACGTATCATACGAGAAAGCAAAATATCTAAAATAAATAACACCCGTAATGCCACAATGGTGGCCCTTGACATTATATTTTGCCGTTGGCGGATAATCAAAACCCAAAACGAGTGAAAGGATGGTCCAGCGATTTCATCACTGCACCTTCGCCCGACGTCTACCGATACGCAGTCTTCAAAAATTAAAGCGCACTATCATGTGTAGCGCATGTAAAGACTGATCGTCGGACTCTTAATGCACCATTAGAATCGCGTTCTGTGACTATTCGTGACAAATGTCCGTGTCTGACACGCTGATTTGTTTTGAATAGCCCGGTGCCTTCACACAAAGCCATTCTTACCCTTGTTCTGACTATCTGTTTCCATCCATCTACGACAGAAATATGCTATTACTATAGGAGTGGTCTTTTGACCAGCATGACCAGTGTACATGGTGTATATGCTATCGACATAATTGTCCTTTCCTTTTAATTAGGTGCTGTGTCTTCTCTGTGTTGTTTCACTTTACCAATGTTATGTAGAGGGAGTCGTCTTTGATAAATGGTGAGTGAGATATATAGAATATTGGGTAAATGGTCAAAGAAAGAACACGGTTCCTAATGTCCCTATTCACACCACACCTATAGGTTTTGAAATTCATACTTGTACAAATCAGATTATGTTGAGTCTATCTGTTGAATGAAAGTGAACAAAGATTGACGAAGTAGGAGAATGATACACAGGTATAAATTGATTGTAAACATATTATTGTAGCGTGTAGGACATTCAATATAATATGAATTCTAGCATCTAGCCAAACCTCTAGAGGATGTGCATGTTTTAAATATATATTTGTATTGCAATAATCCTTTGTCTTGTTATCTATTTCATTTGTTTCCTTGATACAGAAAAGCCGCAGATCATAAACTGAGGTATACCTAGAAGATCTAACTACCTCACTGACACCATTACCCGCTGCCACCAGATTGGATATCACGTGGATGAAATTTTCAGCATCCTTTATGTAATTGTTTAATAACATGATAGATATATTTTACCTTTAGAAATATTTGTATGCACATACCATATATAATAAATAGGTGAACGTGATATTTGTTATAAAGAAGAACAATCTTCTTATTGACCATTTCCAACATTAGTAAATCAGTTATCATATACGGCCTAGATGTTCAGTCAGAGATTTTGGAATAAATGCTTTGATCCTATCTTTGAAAATTTCAGTTCCCATCGTGTTCACTTATCAGTTACTGCTTATGAGCACTATAGGCAACCCATTTTGCCGATGAAATGTAAGCTTACACTTTCTCGATGATTATTTAGTTTTAGAGTTTCGGCTCAGTCGCCTACCAAGTATAGATAGTCCTTCGACAATGGTTATAAATAATAATGTTTATATGTTGTATCCATTGAATTAGTCAAATACTGTCACTTCCTTTGCAAGTGACCAATAATATATGACAAATCCCAAGCATCCGATGTCTGCTGAAAACCGATGATACTTACTAATGGAAGTTGAAAAGCATGTTCCTGCATTTGACTTATTTTTATATACATCGAAATCTAGATTTGTTTAATTAGTACTGAAACAATACAAATTCAGTTTCAGTTTCAAGTATTCTGCTGATATAGTAATGAGGATTATTGCATGTTGTTACATTTAATATACCTGATAACAAATGACATAGCGCGCGTGTTTGCAAAAATGGATAAACAGCAACCTATAACGTTGCCTATAATCTGTGTTTAAATGATAGGGTGATCTTGTCATTTATCGTAATCAATTCTGTAAATACATGAAACACATCACTTTGGACCCACTGTTATGAATGATTTTCTAGAAAACAAAAAACTTTCTAGATTTGAAAAAGTAACAAAATAATGTTTCTCTATGAGATGGTTGCATATATAGCAAAACTGTTACAGTTTTACGTTTCTTTATTGTCTTTTTAAAATTCGATTCATCCTCAAAGTAGGAGATAATTATCCATACCTCATAGTGGTATTTACTGTGTCTTGGCTTTCAGTGCTCATTATTTAACACCTTGGTGCTCCTATGGCATGGCGACAACCCTTGATTTTAAATACTGTAGAAGTGGTATATTTCGCGCAACATTTATTTTCGCGCTTTTCGCGCAAAATGAGATTATCGCGAAAATAAATGTACAGAGAAAATTAATGTGGATTTGTTATAAATGGAATTCTATACTTGAACAATATTCATATGCGCGAAAATAAAAACGCGCGAAATGGTCCCAAATTGCCTGAGCACGAAAATTACTGAGCGCGGAAATATTGGCGTTTACAGTATAGAAATTGGACATGAAAACTATTATTTTTAATAGCATTTTTAATCTATGCTTCTGTTTTCATCAACAACATTAAACCGCTAAGTATGAGCATATTTAGCCAAGATGAAGAGGGTTTAATGCAATTTATCACGATACCAACAGACGATGATGTAATAAGCGAATTTTAGTATAAGTTCAGACCATTAGCTATCTTAAAGGGGTTCAAAACTTCCATAAGACATTTGTGACGAATGTAAACAATGGCACATTTATTCATGACCCTTTTTAGTTTGACCCGAGCTGAGAGGCCACATTTGAGCACATCGGCTGGGTGTAGGAGAGTCAAATGGCGCCATAACCAATAGTTTGCAGGGCAGTTGTTGGGAGGGAACATAAAGCAGGAAATAAAAGTGGACCCTTTACCTATAGTATTATTCATTGTTTACATATATAATTTGAAATTATTAATTTTCATATATATTCTATTGAGGTGTACCTATTGTATTATATATCTATATAGCTTTGTAGACAGATAAACAACAAGTATTAAATTAAAAAAGTATCGAATGAAATTAAATTTGTCACAATATTTGTCATGCAGTGCTTCTAGAATACCCTAAAAAGAATTACTTGCTCCTTTGTTAACTTAATTCCTATCTCATTTGAAAGGGGTGGGTGATAAAAGCATGTTATCAACCGTATTCGAACCCGGGACCTCCCGCCTCCAAAAATCCAAAAATAAAATAAAAATAATTAAAGGTGATCGCCCTTCAAAAAAGAGTAAAAAACTAACTCAACATTGAGTAACTTTAATCAGGTTAGATTAAACTTTTCTCTATTTTGAATTTGATTTTACTCTTTTTTGAAGAGTGATCGCCTTTTTTTTTTACTCCGTCGGGAGTAATTATTTTTAGAGTGTACTGAGAGCGATTTGGTCCCTACATACTACTCTGTCTATGGCGTATTTGGACTAGTGATTTTCAACAATGATATTTATGCTTAAGTCACATACAGCGGCCTAGAAAGAGTTCTTGGCCTAGTTGTAAAATTGATTTTAGCAAGACCAGAGAGATCGTCTGTATTTTTGGAGAGCTCCTTGTAATTTCGAAAAGAGTAGTTGGCCGAATAGTACAAATGGCTCTATTAGTGAAATCTGCGCTGGCCGACCATCGTTAGATGCTCTTTCAGTCCTTTTTAGACCTCGCTCACAACTTGCCATGCGATTGCAAGTGTCTTGCACTTCCTGACCTACGGGAGCGTAGGTTGCATTAGAAAACCTTGTTAATCAGAGACTTCAATCATTTCTGCATCCTTTTCTCATCTTATTTGCGTTTCTGTATAAAATACTGGTAATAATCACGAAACACCACTTATTTTTATTCCAAACCGCAATTATTTTATCCTTCACAGAAAAAGCAAGCTTTATTTCAGATGGTATTCCATATAGATGTGTCAAATACAAGGAAATATTGATATATTGGTGCAAAAACACCACATCATAAAATGATAAAGGTATGTGGTACACGGGTTATTGTTATATGTAGCATGTGTCTCAGAAAACCTTACAATCTTTGCGTTTAAAGGTTTTGGCTGTGGGTTTTACCCGATTAAAAATAAGTAAATGCTTCGTTTAACAGTTTATGAAATAAAGTTTTAAAAAATATGTTTCTTTACAATTGATCATATAACAGAAGTAACGCTTTATCAAATATTTGGATGCAAATTTGTCTGGCCAACCTTCACGATTTTTGATGTTCCCCTTGAATAAACTACTATTGATCTAATCACTCAACCGTAACATTGTTTACAAATTGAATCTAATTCATTGTCAATTTATTCAATTTTATTTATTTATTTATGACATACATTTTAGTGCACATCGTTCAGATTGAAATTTACATCTAAATATGAACCCAAAGTTTGTGTGTTCACAAAATGTCTTATATAAAACGGGATTATTTTAAGGAATGTATTGACCCGGCGTATGGATTTTACAGTC
>JXSR01S002736.1:105458-126425 GCA_000969725.1 Ophiothrix spiculata | reverse complement strand
TTTTCATCCAAATGCAAATGCACATACTTGTGCGTAAAACTCCAAGCCGCTACAGAACTCCCATAACGACGAAGTTGTGCAGGATCTAGAAACACTTTTGCCCACTTAAACTTATAGGGAAAATAACGACATCCAGGATCCAGCAGAAATCTACCAAAATCACTAACAACTTAATAAGTTGTTATGTTACATCTGTTCACTCGTGAAAGACACAATCAATTTGATTGTCAATTTATTCAATTTTATTTATTTATTTATGACATACATTTTAGTGCACATCGTTCAGATTGAAATTTACATCTAAATATGAACCCAAAGTTTGTGTGTTCACAAAATGTCTTATATAAAACGGGATTATTTTAAGGAATGTATTGACCCGGCGTATGGATTTTACAGTCGATCTGACCAAACAAGAGTTTAAAACGTATGAAGGGAATAGAGGATGTTACAGACAATTTAGTAGACACACTCATTGTTCATTGCGTTATAGGTACATTTTTACCCGATTCCGCGAATACGCATGCGCTGCGCACGTGCCTTTGCGGGTAAGCAATTAGCCTGTTCAAGTTTGTCGTAGGTTGTCTCATTAAAGGACAAAGGATTTAGTTTACATTTATAAACTAAATCGTAAATGACAAAAGAAGTATAAAATTAATTTTACCGCACAAAAGAAGCCTGTGAATCAAAAGTATAGGATAAGCTATTGTCTTCGACGAAAGCAAAAACGTTTAAGAGTTTTCAGTTGTGCTCTTTATCGTGTAAAAACAAAAGGATTGTTAAGGACTGCAATTTCTCCAGTGGGGATTATCTATACTTATTGACTCCAGTGAATAGAATAAGTAATGGGTTAACTAAATATTTTACTACATGTACGGATTACAAAATGCATTGTTATGCACGGACAGAACATTTGAACTGGCTAAATGTACCTAAACTCGATGAACAATGAGTGCGTTGAGTTGTGCAACATCTATCACTACCTAACCATATTAAAATACTCTTTGGAATATTGATATAATAATAAGCACACCCATTATCACACATAGATTTTTGGCACACACCAATTCATCAAAGATTTTCATTCTATTCATTAAGAAACACAGTTTTTACACAATTAGACAGATGTATATATTATCTCAAAAGTGATACGACATTAACCTTCCTTGGCACCAAAATGCATAAGGACAATTTAACCCCGTTTGAACATAGTCCTATACGAAAGACAGACCAGACCACTTTAGAGCTCAAAATAACTACGTCATTTAATTTATCTTATGACGGCATATTATTATTATTATTATTACAAAGTATTAAAAAATCGGAATAAATTTCTTCCTTTTAAGAAAAATGAAAATCTTAACAACCTCTCGAGGAGCTTCGAGGACAGATTGTTAGTCAGTATTGCAACACATGTACATAAAATATGTAAATATACTTCAGATCAGTGTACACTTTACAAATGTGTGATAATGTTAAACATTAAACCGTCATGACTATTTTGGATAATGAAAAAATAACACTATTACAAAATGAAAAATGAAATTTGCTGCTTTAGATTAAAAATCTACACCATGAGAAAAATTCTGCATTAAAATGTGTACAAAAATGACGAAGTATATTTTCGGACATTAATTGTCTCTTTAACGGTCTTGGTCACAACCAGTCGTGCGGGTGTTTTTTTCCAGAAGCCACATCTTCTGCGGTTTTTTTTTCTAAAAACGTGGCAACCGAAGGGCTAGGGAGGACACATGTTGATCGCACGGTGTAAGTACGTTGTGCGCACGACACGCCTGACCATGAGTGGCTGCGTGCATCGTACGTTGCGCTCGTTGTAAGTACTTAAATCGTGCGTGCAACGTACGAACTCCTTGCGAGCGACTACCACGTTATTATAAGGAAAAACGTACTTACATGTACGGTACACGCACGGTGCCCGTACGTGCCAGGTATGTGTCGTCCGCAAGGCAAGTGGCTGTAGGAAAAATAAAAAAAGCTAGCTGTGCGCACGTTGTTAGTACTGAGTGTCTCCCATATAACCAAGAGTCCGGGTCTAATTGAACTACACGGTATAAATCGCAATCAATTATTTATTGATCGCACATATGTGTCCCACCGCGGCAAAAGGGTGCAGTTGTCGTCTCCTACATGTAGCTCATTGTAGCATATCTGATGTATACAAATACCATACACCAGATATGCTACAAGGAGCAACATATACGAGCCGACAACTGCACCCTTTTGCCGCGGCGGGACACATATACAAGTACGTTCTACACAATTGACTAGTACCTAGGACGCTCAGTCACACGGATGCTGTATTTCACTACACCGGTACCTACAACGTACAGGACGCACGATTTTGCCTACGTTTTTGCACGCAGGTTGTGACCGCTGTTTTAGTCTGATCTAATTTGTGCACATGCACATAAAACGCGCTTTCACTAACCTCATCATTAACCAACTTCACCATTAAGATTTACAAGTGACGAGATCAAGAATATGATTTACTGCGTTCTCGTCTCCTGATGTCAAGAAAATTTGAAATTTATTTAAGAATAAACCCTTAGCACCGTCCATAAAATATTACATTATTAATATACCACAACTTTCCAAATTTAGGCCAACTTATACACAAACGGAATCATTCATATGAAAGACACATCATAAAATTCTACATAGAAAGCATTCAATGTAATAAAATACATAAAACAGGAAACTGCAAGTTCATAATGCAAAACAAATATCTACATTATATCAATCATATACCGTTTCACATAATTCGTGATCGTTTGGCAATCTAGGGACGATTTCGCCCAACGTTAATTCAATATAGCATGCCCACCAACAGTTAGGCAAAGCAAAAACAATACCGCTTGGTACACGTCTTTGCCAAATAACATTTTGGCACAGTTATCTGGGCTGAAACGTGTGTCCAACAGTAAAATGTTGGACAAACCAGATACAACATTTTGTCATTTTTTTTTTATATTTTGAAGTTTCCCAGTAGTTGGTTCTTGGATTAATACAAGAAACCCATTTTCTTTACAAATGTAATATATTATGTTTTATAAATGATCAGTTTTTACAGCCCCAGATTCAGAGCAAAGATGTCTGAATTATGTATACACATTATGTACATGGAATATTTTGATACCAGGGCCTATATTCATGAAACCCTAGCTGCTAACTCTATAGTTGGCAACTAACCTATTGTCTACCTGTTAAAATCACAAATAGACAATGGGCTAGTTGCCGACTAGAGTTAGCAGGGTTTCATGAATATGGACCCTGGATCCGAACGTATTACTTATTTCTTTTTTCATAATTGCGATACTTCGTATCACCACGGCGTTCTTACTAGAAACACTTTTGCCCACTTAAACTTATAGGGAAAATAACGACATCCAGGATCCAGCAGAAATCTACCAAAATCACCAACAACTTAATAAGTTGTTATGTTACATCTGTTCACTCGTGAAAGACACAATCAATTTGTTTTGCATATCATTATATGGCAATGCTGGTATCCACTACAAATAAATCATAATTATCTTTTATTCTCAGTCTATATAAACTTCTCGAAAAAAGTTTGGAAGGTTTTTTAGGACGCCTATTTTCATTAAGTTCAAACTATTTTGAATGATTCGAAAAGGTGTCAAATGAATGAGAAATAGGACTGGTGTCTGGGAAACACTTTCCATACTTTTTGATGAGTTATATATATAACATATAAGTTGAAATTAAATATTAACATTTCAAGAAATTTATTCACACAACCAATATACAATATATATCTCTTTAAAGTTGATCTGATACTGAAGTGCATAAGTTACCGTAATACTTTACTAACACGTTGAAAAGACAAAGAGAAAAAGAACGAGTTGTTTTATTTGCATAGCAAAATTATATACATTATGTACAATATTTGGAGCTGTGTAATGAAAGAGTTGACTATGGTTTATGTCATTTTTTTTAGTTTGCAGCAAATGGACTTTTTAATACGCATTTTATGGTGATACTGTTGTTTCTTTAATGGTTTGGTTGTTATTCTGCCCTCAATGTTTCTCATAAGAAAGCACATCACTGATTATGCATTCCTATGTAAACCAGCTTCCAAATCTTATATTTCGCGGCTATGAACTTGTTGCTTTAAGTTTTGGTTTTATTTAGAGATCATGATCTTGGTGAGCTTAGAAAGTTAAAAATATATACAGTAACCGTGTTAGTTCTTTTGCTAGGTTGGTAAGAACATAGGACAGGCTCAGAATGCATGCCTTTTCTTAAAATCAGCAATCGATTTCTCTAGACACTCAAAATCCGTTCACAAAGTTCACAAAACAGCAAAATAAGGGGAACTGTTAGATAGCCCGAGTTGATATGTACTACAGAACATGATCATATTATAATAATGAGTTCTCATGTGATTTGTGGAAATCTGTGAATCAACACTCCTGAAACTTTCGAACAGGTCTTGGAAAGGTCTATTGCACCCATTAAAGTACATTTGAGTAGAGCGCACTTATCTGGTTTGTGAGGTGTGCATTAAATAGAGCGTCCTAAGCGACGAAGGTACGTGGTTTCTTTTGTAGTAATTATAGCACAATTACAGAATACCATAGGCTCAAGGCTAACACCTACATCTGACATTAATGCTAAATGCAGTGTATATCACAGGCACCAATCATGAATCCAGCTGTTTTTACAATTTTCATATTTGAAAGATTAGAGGAATTTTTAGTAAATTAGTTACCTTTTTACTGTTTAATCAAGTTTGTGAAGATTTTATTGTTCAACCCCGGCGTTCAACGTCAACGTGTACCGATACTCAATGCACTCTAAAGACTGCGTATCGGTGGACGTTGGGTTGCATATGCTATCGACGAACTCTGGTCGCACCATACTTGGGCTGTCTACACGAAGCGCAGATCGTCACCACTCCGCAACTCCGTAAACCATGCATCAACATGGGGAAATAAGATCCTGACCTGCTGGTGCAGCACTGTACATAAACGGAGATCCGGATCTTGATCTAAAAGATGCGGATTTATCTGTTTGTGCGGTCCCTTGAAAAAACCCCAATGGCACATTAAAGAAACCAGCAAATTGCTGGAAAAACAATTATTCCTTTGAATGACGTCCGTTGATTCACAGTCTTGTACGTCACTATAGTAGTGCGCTGTAAAATTTAAAGATTGCGTAATTGGTACCGTAGATGTCTCAGTGATGATATCACTGGCCCTATGAATTCATCATTACTCACTCTGCGTTAAAACAATGTCGATAGCGTGTAAAATATAATCCGGCCGGGGATATAAGATATCAATAAGAAGATGAGTCCCGTCACATCGTGTTCGAGTAATCATTTTTTGATGATAGTAACTAGAGAGTGTCCCTTTAAAAGGAGACTGTGCCTCCAGGTTACATCCGTCACAGATGCGTGATTCAACATTTCCATCCTTCTAAAAGCATACTTAACTCTGGGACTGGGTAACTTACAAAATGAAATGGAAGTTGGTTATCATGACTTGGGGTGCTCGGTGAGCGTTTGGTTGCGATCCGATAGTTTCCGACTCCCATGTGCATACTTAGTTAGATGTTCCTCGTCCAATGTCAATACACGAATGTTGATCCAAAAGGCAACTCATTTTCATCCAAATGCAAATGCACATACTTGTGCGTAAAACTCCAAGCCGCTACAGAACTCCCATAACGACGAAGTTGTGCAGGATTTCACAACGACCATCTTCCTCTTTTTAAATTGTCCATTACGATCATTGGACTAGATATCTTGAAATTCATAAATATATCTTTGTGCAATAATAATAACATCATCACTATTAGATGAATCATAGCTTTGGTTAACTGGAATAAGATTGTTAGTAATATTCTTGTTGAATATGCGATTAAAGTATCAAATCGCACATTGAAAACTTGCACGGAAGTTAAAATGCAATTAATTTGTCATTGTACATTTTCTTAGCATGAAAGAGCAATTCAAATATTTTCTATCCATGAAAGAGCAATTGATTTTGAACATGTTACTGCAAACCAAACACATTTTGAGGGAAGAAATAGTGGCACTACCCATTCAACAGTATATCTTCTGTTGCGCATTATTGATTGCGCTTCAATCTTGCGTTTTTGACGGTGATGGTGAGCGTAGAACAGTGACACAGGAGTTTGAAGTGACACACATCATCCCTACTAGCTCATACTCATGATACTGGTCGCTGAAACCATGATTAACATGACATTTGATTACCAAATCACATTGTTCATGTTGTTCGTCACACCAAATGCGAGATGTCCAGTAAAATTACTTTCTTAATTGGTATTTCATTAAAACGCGGGTAGTACCTGTCGCACCATCTTCGAGTTGTGCGCAGGTCTGCCCTTCTGTCCGGGTGCACATCAAAGTTGAGTGTCGTTGCGTGAAGGGTTGCACTTTTCTATTTTCAGTCCTTACAAATTGAACATTCATTACACCGGCGTAGGATTATGGTCACCATTTGCCTCTGCCGGTGCAACTTTTTGTGTCCGTGCAGTTGGGCTTGCTGCTGCTATACTGGTTTCAGTCTGTATGGGCTGGTTGGATTTGGGTTGTGATTCGATTTTGGTTTCCTTCAAATCTGTATGTCCGGTGTGGCTAGAAATGAAATAATAAACAGAATTAAATTCACCTTTAAATATCATTATTTAGATGTTTGCGCTACCAGTGATACTCTACACTCTTTAACTATTCTTCGGCATAATCGTATACTTTCTTTAAAATTATATACGAGAAATCTGCAATAAGGGCCGGCTGCGAACACGTAGAACTATGTATACTCAGCCTACTGTACACTATACGGCAATATACGGGCACGTTTTTCCTATCTATAGGACCCTTTTTCTGTGATAATAGACTATCCACGATTTAAAACAATCATCTCTGTACTGTTTATATATACATGAAGCCATTTCAAAAAAAACTCTGATCTCACTCTGGAAAAGAATTATGGTTTTCCAGGATGAGATCAGTACGCTGGCTAGCTCTAAATTCTAATGATTATGGATATACATTGTTGATAGTATCATGAAAAATAAAGGCCTATAGATTGGACAAACGTGCCCGTATATAGCGTATAGTAGGCTATAGTTCTATGTGATCGCAGCCTATATAAGGTAAACGAAACAGCCTGTGTCTGAATAACAGTTCTCTTTTGAAGAGATTTAGCAAGACTTTACAATTGTAAGTTTTGAACCACCACCATTACCATCAGGAGCCCGTAGTTGCCATCATTCCGGTTCCCAAAGTGGAGAGGCGAACTAATCTAAGGACGCAGCACACGAAACTTAGATGACATACGAAACTCAGCTCTCAATATAGGTCCGTATGCGTATGCTCAAAGCAGATTTAAAAGTTAGACCGGTGTAAAAATAATCGAAGTTCCTCCTGAATCAAAGTCCGCCTTCCACAGACCATAACGGAATCAAGCGTGAAACTAATAACCCGGACAATAAGAACAGAGGACTAAGATTCCTACTACACCTGTAGGGTCAAAGTTAAATCTGCCTTGCGCAAAAACACATTTTCCCATTGCGTTAGCGCAAATTATTTTCTCTTATTCTTTTTTTCTGTCATTCCTTAATCTTCAGTTTGGGAGAATAAAAGATGAATGAATGTCACTTTTGACGAAGGCAAGTTTCAGCTAGACCGAGTCTAAATTTGCTTTGCACATACAAACCGATAAGATAGTACATTTATTTTCAAGTTCAGCTACATTGAGAAAGTTGCAGCCAAGATATAAAGTCCTATTTGTAGCAGTACTTATTTGGTAGACTTCTGAGACTTTACAGTCTATTATCATGAAGTTTAATATCATAACTACTATATGGTGAGTGCAATATTAGAGAAGAAAGCTAGTAAGCATGATAAGAGTACTATTGAAAATGTTAGAACAAGCAATAAATAACCGTCTAATATGCAACGACATAACAACATGTTTCTACAACAAGCAACTTGCTAATAGGGATGCTTCTTCATGCAGGGGAATCTAAAGCAATGCATGCAGAGATAAAAGAGGATATCAGGACCTTCCCATCATGCCTTGCTTCCAATGGGATTTTTGTACAGGTTTTAATGAGAGGGTTTAGGAATGAAACATAACACAATCATCAGACCTCATCCAAATTGTGCATTTCAGATATGTTTCATCCCTAAACTTTCTCATCACAACCCATACAAAAAATTCCATAGGAAGCGAGGCATGATAGGAAGGTCCTGATGTCTTCTTTTTGCAATGATTTTTAAAACGTGTTATTGAATGCAAATATCATAGCTGTGAGGCCAAGTACTAGTAATTGAAAACAATTCAAGACATTTTTTTACACTTTAAAGGAAATAAAGTTCATAAAATAAACAACACTAATCTTTGGTAGATCGACTGACTTTTATACAATTGACTAATCTTTCACCACGAGAGAATCTCTGGGATTTGAAGAAGAATTACCATGTCATGGTGATTTTAAATTTAAATTGCATTGTGTTGAAAATCTATTTAAACATTCTCTAAAATGTGAAAATTCCAGTGTGAGAAGACAATCTTCCTTCCAGTGTCAATTAAGATTTGAAACGACTTATCTCAAACAAAGCAACACCTCTAGAAATGTCTAGCAAAATATACATTACTAGATGTTACATACAGGATAACTACTTTTTACGTGTAATCTATATGTGTTATTTTTCACTTCCATCAAGATTCTATTTGAAAACTCTTCTAAAGTTAAATTTGTTCTATCACATACTGTAATTAGTCCAAACCACTTAAATGCCAGTGCCAATGTCAATATAAAAACAACCACCAAGGTACTGCAGCTTGTAAACACTCACGGTCAGAAAAATAATACAGAAAGTATTTGTTTCTTTTTGTTCAAACCGCGGGATTCGAACTCGTGTTTGAGTTATTCATGGGTGTAATGTGTTGGCATCTAGTGGTTTATTGTGTGAAAAACGTAAATGTCATCAAGATAAGGCAAATTATGAAACATCAGGATATAGATGGACTTCGTCTATTGGGTTCTGCAATTTGGAAATGTGTTTCATCTTTCGATAGACCGGAATTTTAACTTATACTGTGTTTGCAACAAGCAGTTCATAAGCTGAATTATTACTCGACGCAAATGAATTTTCTAAGCTGAAAATCCAATGTGCACATGTTCCGTGTGTTTGCGTAGGGCATAAACGCATATGTCATCGAGATAGACAATATACTAAACCTATAGAACGCTGAAGATGCTGATGGAGTCGTTCCTGGAGATAATTATGGACAATGTTTTTGAACTTTTGATGCACAAGGGTTCGTGCTTCTGGATATACATTGTTTGCACCAACCATTTATCTCATGAAAGATTTGTGGATGTATTATAATGTCATCAAGATAAACATACAAAATCTTAGATCATTGATGGAGTTTCTGCGAAATGTCTGAATTTTTGAAAAATTTTGAGACACAATGATACATGAGATTCTTATTATACCTAGGACTGATTATGGATTGTAGGCATGGTGGATGATGAGTTCCCAAGGGTGTGACCTTAAATGAATGAGAAAACAGCTTGGACGCATGCGGCTTTATGTTAACTTTCACTTGATGTGTAACGTGACTATGATATAAGAAGATGGAGCTACAGGGTCACGTACCATTGCGCTACAAAATTACCACTAAATGTTAGTAATCTCTTCAACCAGTTAGTAAACTACACAACTAATCATGCAAGGTTGCAAACCTCTGTGGATTGTCCACCAGCTCGACAAGAGGCTCGCTTTCAGGAATGGTCTCCTCATCTGTGGGTTTTACAACCACTACATCAGGAACATCTGCCGCTGATGATACCTTGTTAATACTTGATGAACTTCTAATCTCACCACTGATAATAGACAAAAAAAGATCGTGCAATCATGCTTATTTAAAAATTCATGACGTGCAAAGAGAAGGAAACGGAGAGGTCTTGCAAAATTATTAGGAACAGTTATATAGGAAGCAATTGCAGCAATTTCATTGCATATTTACAAAGTTAAATTAACATACACGTTTGATTATAAGGATAAGCATTCAATTCAAGACTTTGATGATATGCAAATTTAAGAGCATAGGGGAACATCATGCACAACAATATTCCTGTTTTACTGTAAACAACCATGTCCAGAGAAAATGGATCTCTTTCTGATAATTTGATCCATAACAATATAGAGGATTGTTTGATCAACACGTTAATTGAATTTAAACATACATAAATTGTGGGTTCGAGCCCCGGGCCGGGTGGTTTTCGTCTCCTTGTTTCCTTGGGCAAGAAACTTTACTCTACTTGCTCCGTGGTCGGACAGTCACGTAAAGCCGTGGGTCCCCTGTACGAATAGATTCCTTAATGGGGTATGCATGTTATGCAATTGTATCATTGATTGATTGATCCACTCACGATCTATAGGATGCGAATTAGCAATACGTCATGGTTGTTCGTTTTAAACGGAATACAGTTGTACGATAAGATGTCTTTGAAAACATACAAAAGCTTCAACATTATCTCTACATTATATCAGTTCTACGTTTAGTTTTCAGAGAAATGATGCAAAATTAGCTGACTTCTTAGGGGTGGTTTTGATTACATGCTTAGATATATATAAAGACAGCCACATCGAACATCCAGGTATATTACTTGTTCGGTGGAATCTTCATATCCATTGAAATTCCATTCATTCTTCTGGAATTGTGTGGATGATGATGATGAAATGTTTGAATAGATTGATCGAAGATACATGGAATAAGAAGAAAGGTACTGAACATATTATTGACTGTATACAGGTTGTAACAGAAAAAATTATACATTCTTGTTAGCGATATCATTAGGAAAATAAAATCGTTGAATTCACAAACTTTCCCTCATATGAAAGGCATTTTAATTGGCTACCAGAAGCAGCTTAAATGGTCTCATTTAATGGTCAGGATCAAAAGTTAAAGACCGCTGAAAACCACTTAGGCCGATTTCATCATTATTTCAGCGTAAACAGTTTTTCATGATTCGATGAAGATTAACAATGCAGTGAGATAAAATGACAAAAAGCACACCTTATGTTCAAGAATGTTTTTATTTTTTCATATGATAAAAATAATTCATAAATAATTTTATGATATTTTATGATAAATGTTATGCTTTAATAGGTTAAAATATTGCTTATATCCCACACTAAAATCAGCCTCCTTATACTGTTCAATATCGTATGGCTGATTTGGGGCATTATGTGCCGTTATTTTGCTACCAGTAAATGAATCGGATAAACTGGCCCAGGTGGTTTGAAGGTATGGTCAGTATAATTGCCATAACACAGCTTGTAGGCCATTAATTTGAATGAAACAAAGTGCATTTTGTAGCTTAAGATTTTGGCTTTTGATATAGATAAATAATATAGATAAATGTAATCTTATTCTCTCAGCGTAGATAACAATGTATAATTTGTTTTGTTACAACCTGTATTATAACATGTTTAACACAGAATGGACTGAACGTGACTTTTTACATCACATGTGCCGTTTAAGCACTAAACATTAGAACGATGCCCGATATAGTTTCGAAAATAAAACCGAAAGCAAAAATCATTCAATTGAATGTTATACTAATTTGTACAAAGTTGAAATGTCTCTCTACCAATACTGAGACAACTGTTTTGTAGTGCTGTAGTGCATAATTCTATTGAGGCTAACAGTACGGATTATATTAAGAAACAAAACGTTCCTTTTTCGCTCAGAACATATTTTGCTTTAAGAATATTTCAATGATGACATTTCAACTTCGCCATTACAATTCATCAACTGTCATATGATTGTTATATAATAATGATTTTATACGTTCATTGGATACAATTATATAAATTTGTGAGATTATTTCAACAAATATGACATGGAAGTATATCATAAAAGTATATATTTGATATTAGAGTTTGGTGCATAGTATCTTCATCGTACCCAAAAGGTCATGCTAGTATTCAAAGTAATGGGACTTTGGACTTACTACCATTCGGATCGTTAATCATTAATTCCGTCTGTTCCATCCGCTCGACAGCTCTGGGATTAACATTTGTAAATATCATGAAGCATCAACACATCATTTGGAAACATTAATGCCCTTTTTACTTGGAATTTAACCAGGGTAGTGATTCATCCCACCTTGGATCACTTGCATATCCCATAATGCACTCTTAAAAGTACCTTATATGAGCGATTGGTCACAGGATACTTCTGTCGATCAAGGAGAATACCCGGATATTGGGTACTTTCCACACTGCATTGTGGGATATGCTGGGGATATGCGAAAGTAGTCTATAAGAAATGGCGTTATACTATGATTACTTACACCATTTCCACAGTGAACAAACATTATGGAGTATTTTGATATCAATGTTGGCATGAAATGATTCCTGCCCCAGATCTGAGATTGTACTGTTTCAAATAGGTCATCAATTCATCATTAATCTTTCACATAGTGTGCATCATTATTCATTCCAATTTCTTGCCACCGCCAGCAAGTTATATCAGACAGTAAATAACACTAGATGAACTACAACATGGTGACGATTTTCATTTGATAAATTTGCTTTTATAAAAAAAAATCCAATTATAAATAAGATAAATTTGGTTTGGCGTCGAGTAAACTGACGCCATTTCGACCTAACAATATATTTTAACTATATAAAAGGAGAGTACCAAGACAATTTTAATGATAAATAAGTAAAGTGTATCCAGGGATGGATTTTGGTAATGTTGTTCATCATTAATGATATGAAATTACAAGATACTGGTTACTCCTGTATTTGTAGTAAAGCAAGTGCGTCGCCAGTCCAATCAATTTAATCTAAAAGAGTTGAACAGTCATTAACAACATATAAATTAAGGCAGCAAAATTGAGTCAAACCAGAGACAAAATCACGGATGATGTTCTGTATAAAACAATGAATTTTCTCCTGAAATAATTGCAGACAAATAACAAGCTGATTCATAATTAGAAATGATAACATATCATACTAAAATCTAACCAAATATGGTAATTGCTGCCTCTAGCTGTTTCTACAATATTCTGATATTTCACGATTACTGATGTCTCAATGTATCATGTCTTCCTATTTAGTATTTACCTATCTACAAAATACCATAATGTTAACTTATAATACAATGCAGGACTGATCCGATAATTTCAAGTTGAATGAAATTTCTCCATCAATTACAAATTAAAATACAATGTTCAATGCACTCAGATATATTAGATTTCTTTTAGAGACTATGATGTACTGGGGCATTTTAGAGAAATTGTATTAGTAACATATTTTAGATATGGTCCTCGTCGTTCTCGCCAGAAGTGTGTCAACGAGAAAATAATTCAAACAAAATTCAGAGCTAGACAAGTAATTATGAACTTCTTTATACTTTGGCTAAAATCAAAGTTGTCCTAAAGCAATTTTGAGGTTGTTGAGGTTGAAGCACCGTATCAGAAATTAATCTGTATCAGAATTAAATATATCCGTTTTCATAAACTACTAAAGCCAATATAAATTTGTTAACTTGGTTCAAGCAACTAATAAAGAGCTCTAGACACCATATATGTATGACTTCCAACAGCGTGTCTAGCCTAGTAGTCTAACTTGCATTGTACAGCATAGAGAAGATATTACACCACATCTATAAAACATCAAAAAGCTTCTAAAATATGTACTTGTTCAGCACATGTTCAGAAACAACAATTGATCATCTTAGCTTATTTTATAAGTCTGCAATACACACTGTTACCCCGCAAAGCAAAAGTGCAAAACACTCAAATAATCAAAACACAAAAATGAACAGAACTGGACAAAAACCAAAAACATAGACACATTTATGAAACAAAACTAATTCTAGAAATACGTTTTCATTTCAAGCTTGAAATTAGTTACAATAACCGCAACTTAAACTAAGAAGCGCATTTCATTTAATAGAAGCAATTTTTTGTAAAGCTTGTAGCAGCAATAGTTTGGGTGAAGAATTCAACAACTATACATCATATCATTCTGTATACTCTAAAGAGCTCAAAGATGAACATGGAACCAACGTGACCAATTTGTAGCATGTTTGATTCTGCAAGTGCACGGGATCTGCAAAGAAAATAGTAGTGCTGGCTTCTTACAACATAAAATAACGTGCAAACCTTGTATTGGCGAATCCTTTCTCAGCATCAAGGTGAACGTCATCTAGACATATTGAAGATGGAAATGACGAGCGATGGGTAGGGGTATTTTGCTCACTTGTCCTTTTGACAGTCAGAAGGAATGCAATTGGAGTCAAAAAAGAAATTATGCAATAAAAGAAAATCAATAAATTATATAATTAATTTAGGAAAAATTAGGCACGCTCAAACGCTTCATGCATAACGAAATATTGAAAGAATTCATCTAGGTAGCAAAGTTACATGTTATTAACAACTGAAATATCCACACAAAGAAAAACGCAAGACACAAAGAATACAAAAAATACAGAGCAGAACATCCGGAAATCACGTCATTATTGCAAATCGGGACAATTCGTTCCACTGCGGTCTAAGGTCACAATATTACGGTATTAGAACACATCAAAGAAACTTCTTGCAAACGATAACAACTAGACCAACTTTGTAATCCACACAACATGTTCAAATCAATATGTAATATCAAGAAGAATCATCAAGGGAAGGTTGAGGGGAAACAAACTAAAGGCAGCACGAAAACCAGGTCACGTGATGATAGGAAACTAAAGATTATGTGTTATTTTGTTGAAATAATCGAGTAGCAACAAAAACTGGTCGATGATATTCAAGCAGGTTTTGTGTTGCCTTTAGCGTTAGTTAAACGTTAGTGGGAGAACTCAGTTTCAGAACATTCCATGCACCTCTAGGTCTTAAGTTTCCAAATTCAATTTTTCAAATAAACGCGTTATTGAATGTCACCTTAGTACAATAAAGAAAATTACCACCTAGAATAAAGGCAGCATTTGATTCCAAAGTATGATAATGTCAAACTATTCAGCAATTATTGAAACGCCGAGGTGTCAAAAGAAAGAGATAATTTAAACATCTGCACACCATTTCACCTGCATCAAGAGTTACTCAAACAAAATGTCTGAGCAAAATCAATAGCCAATTGAAGTGCGCTGTGATTAGAATGGTTAATTTCCTGTCAGAGTTTAGATATGTCATCTCAAAGATGTAACGCATTTTGAAAAGCAAATACATGTACTGTATGGTTTTGTTGCTCACGTTGACTTATCTTTGTCCATTTTGAGCCGCGTATAATATGCGTTGATCAAATGCCAAAATATCAGCGTATACGAGCTTTGAGTAGAACGCATGACTTAGCATGATAAGACATCACGCTTTTTTCTAATTTTCACATCACTAAAACATACTTTTTCCTCACTTCATAATTCTAACATTTACAGTGGATTATAATCATGATAATAACGTATTCCTGATAAGGGTGCTTCTTTTCTTGTAATAATATACGCGTATACCAAGCTCTATGCTCAAAGAATTATGTCCCTAGATACTAAGCTGAACATGCTAAATCTGATAATTAACAAAATAAAATACCACTAAAGATATTCGAAACATAAATAGAATATGTAGAAAACAGCAAGCAAAACCCAAAATAACAAAGAAGTCGACATAGAATGGGTTAATGCAGATGTAGAAAAGTCAATGACTTCTTGAATGTGCATTTACTTCTGATTGCCGACATTACGAGCTATTTCATTAATCAAATGATGATAGAAAAACGTCTTGACTTTCTCCCTGTGGCTTGTAAGATAATTCATCAGATAGTACTGACGACTTCAAATTGGCCATCTCTGTATTATCACAAGTATTAAAGGGAACAGATCCATTTTCATTAACAAGTGTTTGGATAGGTGGACTGTATCATGTTATCTTAGTTAATATGCAATACAATTTTACTTTTTAAGTATTTTTGTAACTACGATTTTTATCCAAAGACGGATAAGTTCTTATTTCAAGCTCAATGTGGTTGATCAAAAATTGACATAATGCCGATGATGTCATCATCAATTTTTTCCATCCTTTTTTTAAATATAATATTCTTCTCCTTCGTTAGAAGTTCAACTCCATTTTTAAGGCAAAGACGAACAGGGGTACGGGGCATGGGCTTCGGTTGGTGTTTTTACTTTTAAAAGTTGCTCTTAATTTCATAGGACAAGTGACACAATTTTGAGAATTACATCCGTATTCAACAAATATATGTTTATATAATCAAAATATTGTTTTTGACACATAGGAAAAAAGGTTTATTTTTTCAAGAGTTACTTCATCGTAAGCATGATATACTATAGGTAATTGTGGAGTTAAATATTCACGGATTTGGAATGATATCCTTTTAAAAACGCTCTAATGGTCGATGGATCGGTTTCCATTACTTTGAAGTCACATGCTCGTTAGATAATAAGAAATTGAGAAAAACAATCGGCATCTTCCAAACATTCGGCAACTTCTCAGTTTTGAATATTTCTGACATTAGAAATTTGTTCTATCAGATTTCTCGACTTCCAAAATCAAAATTATTCTCCAACATTCAGTTTAGTTCCATATTGAAGCATTTGCCAAGATCAAATCTCATTATTATTTTAAAGTGGTTACAATATCTCTACCCACAAAATAAAAACGCAGTACTAGGAATAAGCAAGCGAGCTACTTTCTTTCATCTCTAAATATTTCTGCAAAAATTAGAAAACAAGCATTGATTAAATTATAACTAAAGGCTGCAGATACTAAAACGACCTTACATTACACTGTATCATGGAAGTAGATTGAAGTAAAACTGGACGTTAAGAAAGTACTTATTATAATTATATATGTGTTATATTTGCACATCCTACGCTTTACTTTGTATGGCAGATTTATATAATGGGTGACTTCAATATTAACCTTCCATTATGCGAATGGAATGAAGTGAAATTGGATGTTCAATGGAAGTGTCAACTATTGGTTGTTGTTTTTTGACATACTGCATTTTTACATTGTATTTATATAATGGGCGACTTCAATATACACCTTGCAGCATGAGAATAGATTGAATTGGAGGGTTAAAAGATGTAATTACTATGCTTTATGTTTGCACATACTGTGCTTTGATTTGTATAAGTAATGTAAACATTCCACAATAAAACATCTGTTAATGTGTTATTTGACAGCTAGCGTTTTTCTACCAGTCATCCAGCGAATTGATAACCGTATTTTGTGCTCCAACATTTTGGTAGATGATCCGTCGACCGACCTGTTTCTATTGCTATGAAAGGGTGCTGACGGCTCACTTATAACAACGGTAACTCGTAAAAAAGTGTTTTTGGAAGAAGATGTATCACCGTAAACCGACTTGCTTCTACTAAACCTTAACTCGTATTTTTAATTGTCATCATCAACCAGATCATCCATCAACCTTTGGAACACGCTTAGTGTTCAATTGCGAAGTCCATCTAGATGGGATAGTAGAAACACGCTGACTATCAAAAGTAATGGTCGATTCCTCACATTAAATCTCATGCAAGTCACGATTCCAAATAAAAATTGGCAAGAAAGAGATTTATCGACGAATCTTTTACACGTTTGATTCGTCATTGTTTTTATAGATTTTTTGTAGAAACATCAGTCAAACTTTTATTAGAATTGTTCAAAAAGAACTTAATTTCACATTTAACGTACATGTAGATATTCGGAAGTCCAATTACTTGAAGACTGCATTAACACGATAAAGGAAATGTTATCAAAACGTTCACCTAGAATTAGTTAGTATCTATTTGTTAGTCATCAAGGTCATGGCATATACATCCAACAAATTCCATAAAGCATATCAAGATCTTAACAACCAATACAGTTATCAACAAAGTGGACCTTTTGTGACGGGGATTTTAAAGTATAACGATGTCACATACTCCTCATTATAGATCTTAATTATAAATGTATTTGCTACATGTCGTAGCCCTGGTAGAAATCGAGTACAATTCTAGTACAAGATCGGAATGTACACATTTGGAACATCATTCGAGTACACTTTAAGTACAATTCTAGTACAAATTGTTTGTTTAAAAATACAAACAATTTGTACTAGATATACTTAAAAGTGTACTCGAATGATATTCCAAATGTGCACATTCCGCTCTTGTACCGCAGAATTGTACTCGATTTTCTCCAGGGAAGCAAAACGTCTGCTTTATTAATGCAATTGTTAACTTGACAATTCCTAACCAGATTACCAATTGCTTTAAAGGGATAAGAAATAGAATTTGACCTTGAGCATGTTGAGAGGGCTTTTTCTTGCAAGTCAGTGCTAGCTAAGCTTGTGATAGAAATTCAAGTAAATGCTAAAGAAATAGCAGTTGCTACTTTTATATATTCGGTCTATTGTATTTCCTTTTAGCCTGCCTTTTAGGGACAGAGACTGTTGTTATGCTAATTAACAATGTGAAGGTTACAGCGGGAAAATTGAAAAGGGTGCATCAGGCGTGAGTGTTGAAACTCACTGAAGAATGACGGTTTTTATGGCAAACTGTGCATGCGGAAGTGACAAGGTAGACTTCACATATTGAAGATATGATGAAGATAGGTTTTAGTGCAATTTTTTCAGAGATTTCATTACGAATTAATCATATCTACATGCACAACTATTCGTGCTTGTGAGAGAGAAAGACTCTTTAATGTCATCAAATTTCTGAGGTGATCTGTCGCAGATCATCTGCAATTGATATTGGTTGCTCAATCGTGGATTAAGCCAGGGACCAAGGCGGATTATTATACGTGTTACTTGGATAGATACGACAGGACGGAAGGGATAAGGTATTCAGTGAGTGAAGAAGAAGCGCAGGGTAAGTTATATTTTTTTACGATTTTAATTGCTCATTAATTGTGTTTTGCTTTACAGAGTTCGTCACTGCAGCATGGGCTCAACTGAAAATAGCTGATTTTCGGATCAGTCTTGTCCCTTACAATTGTTTTTGTAATTTGTTTACCACGTTGTACCATAGAGTCTTACAGAAAGTGATTTTTATAATAGGAAGTGATAAATATACTACATGTAGTAGTCTCCTATTCCTGTTCGTCTGTACGACCAGAAAACGATAACCTGTCCTAAAGTTTTCCTTGACTAAGAATTTTCTCTGAAAGTCATATTCAGTCAACTTGTATTTATATATACTAAAGTAAAAGCTAGCTTGGAGAGGCTAATTATAATGTCAGTGATGAAACCAATCAACAGTCCGGGAGAATGGTTGAATCCAGTAGCAATAATATCTGTTGACCCCAAACACATCGTTGCTCTTAATGTATACAAAATTATTCTTCATTATTATCTTTTTACAAATATAAATTATAATATCTAAAATCTGACCGATGAATGAAAAAAGTAACCGGGTCAATAAATAGTTACAAAGTTTTCAGTCAAAGACCCAAACACATCATTGCTTTGCATGCACGCAAAGTAAGTAATCATTATTACCGGTATCTTCCTAGATATAATACTCAAAATCTTACCAGGGAATTAAATAAATGCATCGAGCCAATAAATAGTTTTAAAAAATAGTCAGTTTTTCGTCGCATTCGGCGATTTTTTCGAGATAAATGATCACGGAATGACCAAAAAATGGGTTATCAACAGTTTTAATGAGTTTTTTGCCTACCGATTGGCCCCAAGAAGGAGCATTCGCACAGGGGACCAACAGCTTAACGTAGCTATCCGAACCACGGAGCAATTAGAGTAAAGTTTCTTGCTCAAGGAAACAAGGAGACGTAAACCGCCTGGCCCGGGGCTCGAACCCACAACATCTGTATTACGAGACCCGTGCTCTAACCGCTCGGCCACGCTCCCCTCTTGCAATGTAACCAAGAATTTTTACACCATCTCTTATCTCTGATGTTTAAATCATTCTGGGTTTAGCTTTTTCTTGAAGTTTGAAACTGGCAAACGTTTTAAAGGTCCTTTCAATTTAAAAGCCCACCGATCTTTAAATGGATCGTTGAAATGTCTTGATGTCTATTATATACAACGCTGATTCGAGCATGTATCCCTTGAGGGTACCTATAAAGTACCCTGTTAGAATTCATGCAACGAACTTGTCAGGTTAATGCTACTATTTTTACATCCACACTTAGGCAATATGCAGCAAAGGAAAACTACAATCCCTAAGTGCACCATACTAACTCAACGTGCCAGATAAAAGTTAGATGTTTTTCAGAGTCTCCCGTCGTTTTTTTCTGTCACGTTACTACATGTAATAAACATCAAATGGTTGATTTTGGCTCGTAAACTTATCTCAAATTATTGTCGCATTTGAAAATTGTTGCAAAAAATGTGTTTATTTTACATGATTCTGATCTGCCATGCGAGATCAAAATGTCAATGTTATCGATGCGAGCAGTGCGTGTTACAAAGATCTCATAACCGCGATAATTAAGGTGGAGCATGCGCACAGAAAATGTGTGACGTCATCGTGACGTGAACAAAATAAAAAACATTCTTCATGCAGGTTGAAGCCAATAATACGCGGAAATTATCCGGGACATTCTCAGGCAACTATGGCATTTGCACTGTTTATATATTATAACGAACTTTTGAACCATCCTGTAATGATCGTTGAAATGCAAATACAGAGCAGATAGAATTATAACAAGATGGTTCGCGAACTAGTAGTCTCGCCTGCGTATCGACCGCCTACTTAATCATTCAGTTGTGGGGTGGATCCAAAGGGAAAGGCCAAACAACGGGGTCACACAATTTGACACCTTAATCTTTGAAATCGGACAAAGTTGAAAATTTGACCCCAAGGGAAAGGTCGGACAACGGGGTCACCATTGACACTTTTGATCTTTGGTCCAAGACGAACAATTTGACTCCTTAATTGTTGAAATCGGACAAAGTTGAAATTTGACCCC